>SJYC01037486.1:0-51090 GCA_006408675.1 Madoqua kirkii
TGGCCAGTGGTGTTTTAATCAATAAAAATTGCTGTCATTGCTGTTGATTCATTGAGTCATGTCTGACTTTCACAGCTCCATGGACTGTAGCCTGCCAGGCTCCTCTGTTCATGGGATTTTTCAGGCAGGAATACTAGAGTGGGTTGTCATTTCTTTCTCCAGGGAATCTTCCTGACTCAGGGATCAAACTTGCCTCTCCTTCATTTGCAGGTTGTTATTTACCACTGAGCCACTAGGGAAGTCCAACCAATAAAAAATAAATACTCCAAGTCAAAAATAATTTCTCTACTTATTTGCTACTTTCGGTTTCAAATGTTAACTTCTCTCTCCTGGTCTAACTACATAACTTTCACTTATGTTTTAAAGAACAAATAAGTTTAAAGTGATAAAACAGGTGTATCATTAACTTCATTAATCTGGGTATATCCCATTTTATTAGAGGTCATGTCATCCATATACTTGATGCTCTGTTTTATTATTTTTTTAACTTTATTTTACTTCACAGTACTGTATTGGTGCTGTCTCTTATACACATCTCTGCATAGAAGTTAAATAAGCAGGGTGACAATATACAGCCTTGACATCCTCCTTTTCCTATTTGGAACCAGTCTGTTGTTCCATGTCCAGTTCTAACTGTTGCTTCCTGACCTGCATATAGGTTTATGGACCCCAAAATATATCTTTCTGCATATGAAATCATTGTTTTACATCCTTCAGAAGCATTCTATATTTTTCCATGGATTTAAAAACTGCTTATATTATTAGCTATTTTGTTGTTTTGTGCCTATGAAAAATGACATCTTTTGTATACTTTACAATGGATTGTGTAAGTCTCTAGACAAACTATCAATTTTTGTACATAATGAGAGTGTCCTATAGTGTGCTGTAATTTGCTACCACTATTCATAGTATCATATTTGGTTCCAGTGTTTTGTGTGAGTCATAAAATAAATTTAGTGGCTTTCCACATTTTCTTATGCTCTGAAACAATTTGTATAAGCTGGGAATTCCATGTTCCTTGAAGATTTAGTAGACATCACCTGTAAAGGAATTAGGAATTAGTACCTTTTGAAGGTTGGGCATAGTTTTATTTTGATTGCATTATAGTCAATGGATAATGGTTTAATTAGGTATTCTACTTATCTGTGCCAGTTTTTATAATTTAAACTTTACCAGTGGATTGAGCAATTTATTTCATATTTATTGGTATAATACTGCACATAGGATCCTTGTCTTTCAAATCTCTTCTTTCACACAGTTATATTTTGGAATATTAAGGGCTTCTCAGGTTGGGTCAGTGGTAAAGAATCTGCCTGCCAATGCAGGATGCTCAAGAGACTCAGGTTCTATCCCTGGGGAGGGAAGATCCCCTGGAGTAGGTAGTGGCAACCTGATCCAGTATTATTGTCTTGAAAATCCAATGGACTGTAGCCTGCCTCCTCTGTCCATGGGATCGCAAAGAGTTAGATGCAACCTAATGACTGAGAACATAACACATCTTCGAATATTACTATTCTTCTAGTAGTTATTCCTAACGTTTAAACATACATAATGTGTACTTTATAATCATGATCAACACTTCACCAGCACATATGTCTAATATGCAGATGTGCATTTGGATATATAACTATATCTATATATGCTTAGATACCTATTTTGCTCTAAAGCTAACAGTTGTTTACTAAGTGCCTACTTCATGCCAGAGACTTTACTAACCAATCCACAAAATCTCATTGCAAAGAGCATGCATGCTGAGTCGCTTCAGTTGTGTCTGACTTTGTGATCGTATGGACTGTAGCCCGCCAGGCTCCTCTGTCCATGGGATTCTCCAGGTAAGAATCCTGGAATGGGTTGCCATTTCCTTCTCCAGGGGATCTTCCTGACCCAGGGATCGAACCTGAGTTTTACACTGGCAGGCAGGTTCTTTAACCACTAGTGCCCCCTGAGAAGCCCCTTAAGTAATTATGGGAGTTGTAAATATAAACCCATTTAAAACAAAGAGTATTACGACTTTACTAAAAATCCATTCATAGGTCAATATTCAGTAACTGATTGAGTCTTTTATAAAGTAGCACCAGATTCTAAAATAATTTAACAGATTCTTCACTTCAATATGACCGTTTGGAGATCTGTGAAATGACCTGCCATCCAAAGCTTGTTTTCCTGTCTAACAATTTAGCTAGCATTAGCAACAATTCTTCAAAAATATATCCTGGTTCTTTAGTGCATGATAGCACATGAAATCTATCCATGGACACTACAGCTGATAAATTATACAGACCTGGGCACAGGAAGGGTGGACGGAACCATAGAGTTAATATTTGTTGTCATATTTGTCTTTTCATCCATTGTTCAGGAAAATGTCATAGAAAGTTTGTCATAGCTGTGTTTGATGCTGGATCTAGATAAGTATTGGTCCAGAAGAGTAAGTATTTATTTGTAATACCTGAGACCCAGCTAATCTTAGATTTCAGAGTTAGTTCTCATTAAAATCACCAGCACTTCTATTTAGACTTTTTCCTATCTATTGACATTTTGTAGATAAATATTTAGACACCAAGTGGCTATATCTATAGGTCTTCAAATATGGAGATTAAAAAATGAAAAATATCGTTATCTAGTTGTTTCCTAAGTTTGCATGTTTTGTTCAATGTTCACGATGCTAACTAAAACCAAACAGGACAAATAAAAAGTAACAAGAGGCTTCACTTCTCTACATTTTCATATAAAAGAAGGCATGAGAAACAGTAGTTTAAGGATAGCTTGTGCTTATATAAATCAGAAAATATATATTTGACTAAACATTCATTTTCTTTTTCATTTCTAAAAGATTTTAATTTTGAACAGAGAAACACTGTTATGCACTTTTAGGATTCTGGTACTCATTATAGTTACGTTGCTTTACATAATTAGAAGGCCACCAAAAGTGAAAGTAGTTTACTTTCATTCAGTTAACACTAACTGAGCACATAGATTATGCAGATATTGCGCCAGGTGCTGGGGAAGACTAAGGTGAATAATCAGGGTCGCTGTCCTTGGGGAGCTCGTAGTCCATGGAGGAACGGTTACTAAGGGTAGTAGAGGTGATAAGACACAGAAGCTGTGTGGACACGGGGGTGGGGGGCAGTAAACAGTTTTGGAGTGTGGCTAGAGGTCACGGTGCACAGGGGGAGGAAGTTCCAGAAGCTGGGCTGCAATGGTAATCAACAGTCCATAGGAACAAAGGAAGAAAAAGTATTTTCCTCACAGCTGCATTGTGGAGTTATACACAACTGGATTAATACACTTTTTGCTGCTTTTTTAATAAAACAAAGGAGTTTCTCTGGCAGCTCAGAGGGTAAAGCATCTGCCTGCAATGCTGGAGACCTGGATTCGATCCCTGGGTGGGGAAGATCCCCTAGAGAAGGAAATGGAAACCCACTCCTATATTCTTGCCTGGAAAACCCCATGGATGGAGAAGCTTGGTAGGCTACAGTCCATGGGGTCACAAAGAGTCAGACATGGCTGAGCGACTTCACTTAATTTAACAAAATACATCAGTTTTTTTTTTTTTTTTTGACTCATTTGGCCAGTGGTGTTTTAATCAATAAAAATTGCTGTCATTGCTGTTGATTCATTGAGTCATGTCTGACTTTCACAGCTCCATGGACTGTAGCCTGCCAGGCTCCTCTGTTCATGGGATTTTTCAGGCAGGAATACTAGAGTGGGTTGTCATTTCTTTCTCCAGGGAATCTTCCTGACTCAGGGATCAAACTTGCCTCTCCTTCATTTGCAGGTTGTTATTTACCACTGAGCCACTAGGGAAGTCCAACCAATAAAAAATAAATACTCCAAGTCAAAAATAATTTCTCTACTTATTTGCTACTTTCGGTTTCAAATGTTAACTTCTCTCTCCTGGTCTAACTACATAACTTTCACTTATGTTTTAAAGAACAAATAAGTTTAAAGTGATAAAACAGGTGTATCATTAACTTCATTAATCTGGGTATATCCCATTTTATTAGAGGTCATGTCATCCATATACTTGATGCTCTGTTTTATTATTTTTTTAACTTTATTTTACTTCACAGTACTGTATTGGTGTTGCCATATATCAAAATGAATCCTCCACGGGTTCTCAACCCTGAAGCCCCCTCCCACCTCCCTACCCATACCATCCCTCTGGGTCATCCCAGTGCACCAGCCCCAAGCATCCTGTAACCTGAATCAAACCTAGACTGGCGATTTATGTCTTACATGATATTATACATGTTTCAATGCCATTCTCCCAAATCATCCCACCCTCTCCCTCTCCCACAGAGTCCAAAAGTCTGTTCTATACATCTGTGTCTCTTTTGCTGTCTCACATACAGGGTCATCACTACCATCTTTCTAAATTCCATATATATGTGTTAGTGATGCTCTGTTTTAATCAACTGAAGTCAACTCCTGGCATTTTTCCCTCCATAATAGAACAGTGGCTAAGGGTTTGAATCTCTCTTTAGATAAGTATATTTAATATACAACTCAAGCCAAAAGCATTCTCACACTAGACTATTGGGGTTCTGAGGATATACCCAAGGGCATTAAGTCAAGGGTATCACAGCAAAACAGCCTTGGCTTCCTGACTAGTTGTTCCTTTCCTCACATGTCCTTTCTCTAGGTCAAGGTCTAGACCTTGCATTCTGCATTCCGCATCTCTATAATAGAACAGTGGCTAAGGGTTTGAATCTCTCTTTAGATAAGTATATTTAATATACAACTCAAGCCAAAAGCATTCTCACACTAGACTATTGGGGTTCTGAGGATATACCCAAGGGCATTAAGTCAAGGGTATCACAGCAAAACAGCCTTGGCTTCCTGACTAGTTGTTCCTTTCCTCACATGTCCTTTCTCTAGGTCAAGGTCTAGACCTTGCATTCTGCATTCCGCATCTCCTGGTCTTTCCTTTCTTTATCAAACTCTACTCCCAGTAAAGGATCCCATATTCATATCCTGCTGTAAATCTGTCATTGCATTGCCTCTCCCTGTGCGACTTGCTCCTAAAGTCTCATTTTTACTTATGTATACAATACATTTTAGATATTTGTGAGTGGGAGAAGGAGCTCCAGTTGAATGAAGTGTGTTAATCCAGCCCTGTCTCAGTGTTCGGTAAATGTGAAAAGAAAGACCTACTTCAGTTCAGTTCAGTTCAGTCGCTCAGTCGTGTCCGATTCTTTGCAACTCCATGAATCGAAGCAAGCCAGGCCTCGCTGTCCATCACCATCTCCCGGAGTTCAATCAGACTCACGTCCATCGAGTCCATGATGCCATCCAGCCATCTCATCCTAGGTTGTCCCCTTCCCCTCCTGCCCCCAATCCCTCTAAGCATCAGAGTCTTTTCCAATGAGTCAAATTTTCTCATGAGGTGGCCAAAGTACTGGAGTTTCAGAATGGACTGGTTGGATCTCCTTGCAGTCCAAGGGACTCTCAAGAGTCTTCTCCAACTCCACAGTTCAAAAGCATCAATTCTTCAGCACTCAGCCTTCTTCACAGTCCAACTCTCACATCCATACATGACCACAGGAAAAACCATAGCCTTGACTAGACGGACCTTCATCGGCAAAGTAATGTCTCTGCTTTTGAATATACTATCTAGGTTGGTCATAACTTTTCTTCCAAGGAGTAAGTGTCTTTTAATTTCACGGCTGCAGTCACCATCTGCAGTGATTTTGGTGCCCCCCAAAATAAAGTCTGACACTGTTTCCACTGTTTACCCATCTATTTCCCATGAAGTGATGGGACCGGATGCCATGATCTTCGTTTTCTGAATATTGAGCTTTAAGCCAACTTTGTCACTCTCCTTTTTCACCTTCACCAAGAGGCCCTTTAGCTCCTCTTCACTTTCTGCCATAAGGGTGGTGTCATCTGCATAGCTGAGGTTCTTGATATTTCTCCCAGCAATCTTGATTCCAGCTTGTGTTTTTCGGCAAAGTAATGTCTCTGCTTTTGAATATACTATCTATGTTGGTCATAACTTTTCTTTCAAGGACTAAGCATTTTCTAATTTCATGGCTGCAGTCACCATCTGCAGTGATTTTGGAGCCCCCCCAAAATAAAGTCTGACACTGTTTCCACTGTTTCCCCATCTATTTCCCATGAAATGATGGGACCGGATGCCATGATCTTCATTTTCTGAATGTTGAGCTTTAAGCCAACTTTTTCACTCTCCTCTTTCACTTTCATCAAAAGGCTTTTTAGCTTCTCTTCACTTTCTGCCGTAAGATGGTGTCATCTGCATATCTGAGGTTATTGATATTTCTCCCGGCAATCTTGATTCCAGCTTGTGTTTCTTCCAGTCCAGCTTTTCTCATGATGTACTCTGCATAGTAGTAAGCAATTAATATGCCTGGGCAAAGGGTTCAGAGTGCCCAGTCTTATCACTGTTGTCCCAGAAAGCTGCCGTATGTTGACCATTTGACCTATGAGATTCATACAAACTATCGAACAGACACTTTAAAAGCCCTGCCGTGTCATCTCTGTGCTGCAGATACAAAATTGAAATTTTAACAGAAAGAAAAGCAAAAAGAAAGAATCTATTCTGTTTCTTTGGGCTAGCGTCTTGACTGATTTGTCCCAGAAAGCTGCCGTATGTTGACCATTTGACCTATGAGATTCATACAAACTATCGAACAGACACTTTAAAAGCCCTGCCGTGTCATCTCTGTGCTGCAGATACAAAATTGAAATTTTAACAGAAAGAAAAGCAAAAAGAAAGAATCTATTCTGTTTCTTTGGGCTAGCGTCTTGACTGAGCTTCCCTGGTGGCTCAGTGGTAAAGAATCTGCCTGCAATGCAGGAGACCCAGGTTTGATCCCTGGGTCACGAAGATCCCCTGGAGAAGGGAATAGCAACCCACTCCAGTGTTCTTGCCCGGAGAATCCCATGGACAAACAGCCTGGCAGGCTACAGTCCATAGAGTTACAAAGAGTCCTTCAGGACTGTAGCAACTTAGCACGCACGCACGCCGCATCTTGACTGCTTCTGTTCTGAGTTTAGCACAATGATATTAGTTCTTCTAAAACCCAAACAAGTTCTAATTTCCTTTGTGATTTTGTCTTTGGTCCATAGTTTATTTAGACGTGTACAACTGACCCGCCATATCCACAGGTTCCATATCCAAAAGATTCAATAACAGGGACTTCCCTGGCAGTCCAGTGGTTCCGACTTCACCTGCCAATGAAGGGGTTGTGGGTTCAGTTTCTGATTGTGGGGCTAGGATCCCACATGCCTCGTGACTGACAACTCAAAACACAAACCAGAAGCAACATTGTAACAAATTCAGTAAAGCCAAAACAGTATTCAACAATATGAAAAATTCCAGAAAGTTCCAAAAAACAAGCATTGAATTTGCTATACGTTATTACTTGGCATTTACACTGGTGGCTCAGATGCTAAAGAGTCCACCTGCAGTGCAGGAGACCCGGGTTTCATCCCTGGGTCAGGAGAAGGAAATGGCAACCCACTCCAGGATTCTTGCCTGGAGAATTCCTTGGACAGAGGGGCCTGGTGGGCTACAGTCCATGGGGTCGCAGAGTCAGAAACGACTGAGTGACTAACACTTTCACTTTCACATTATATTGTATGTTCAACTATTTACATAGAATTTAGAATGCATTAGGTATTATAAAGAATCTAAAGATGATGTAGGTATGCAGGACATGGTGCATAGGTTATGTGTAAATATGCCATTTTATATAAAGGATTTTGGTATCTTCAGGAGTCCTGGAACCAGTCTCTCCCAAATACTGATTACATCACTTAGTTTCCAAAACATCTGAGGATTTTTCTAGGTATCGTTTCATGACTGATTTCTAGCCTCATCTCACTGTGTTTGGAGGAATACGCTGTATGAATTTAATATCTGGAAAATTGTTGAGGCTTGCTTTAGGTTTCACGGCAGTTGTTGGATGCAGTGTTCAGTGTATGTCAATTGAGTCAAGCATGGCTCAGCAGGTGAAGAATCAGCCTGCAATATCGGAGATACAGGAGATGCAGGTTTGATCCCAGGTCAGGAAGATTCCCTGGAGGAGGAAAATGGCAACACTCCAGTATTCTTGCCTGAAAAATCCTATGGACAGAGAAGCCTGGTGGGCAATAATCCAAAGGGTCACAAAGAGTCAGACACGACTGAGTTGATTAAGCGCTCACACACACACCCTTCCTAATTATTTTCCTCTGCTTCTGCTCTCAGTCACTGAAAGAGATACATTAGAATTACCTAAAACTAGTGTGAATTTGCCTTTTCTTGTTTTGTTTCTGAATTTCTACTTTATCAATTTGGGGGCTTTATTATTATATCCAAGCAGATTTGTCAATGATGCTTTCTGGTTTCTTTACCATCTGAACCACCAGGGAAACCCAAAGAATATTGGAGTGGGTAGCCTATCCCTTCTCCAAAGGATCTTCCTGACCCAGGATTCGGAACTGGGGACTCCTGCATTGCAGGTGGATTCTTTACTAGCTGAGCTACCAAGGAAGCCCCACTTCCTGAAAGATGAATCATTTAATCATTGTGAGCTATCCTTCTAGTAATTCTTCCTGTCATTCCAGTCCCCTATAATGAAAAGGACATCTTTTTTGAGTGTTAGTTCTAAAAGGTCTTGTAGGTCTTCACAGAACCATTCAACTTCAGCTTCTTCAGCGTTACTGTTTGGGGCATAGACGGATAACTGTGATATTGAAGGGCTTGCCTTGGAAATGAACAGAGATCTTTCTGTCGTTTTTGAGGTTGCATCCAAGTACTGCATTTCCATGATTGGCTACTCCATTTCTTCTGAGGGATTCCTGCCTGCAGTAGTAGATATAATGGTCATCTGAGTTAAATTCACCCATCCCAGTCCATTTTAGTTTGCTGATTCCTAGAATGTCGACATTCACCCTTGCCATCTTTTGTTTGACCACTTCCAGTTTGCCTTGATTCATGGACCTGACATTCCAGGTTCCTATGCAATACTGCTCTTTACAGCATCGGATCTTGCTTCTATCACCAGTCACATGCGCAACTGGGTATGGTTTTTGCTTTGGCTCCATCCCTTCATTCTGTCTGGAGTTATTTCGCCACTGATCTCCAGTAGCATATTGGGCACCTAACGACCTGAGGAGTTCCTCTTTTAGTATCCTATCATTTTGCCTTGACTTTTGGATTGCTCATCAAATATTAGATACTTTGGGGTATGGGAAAGAAAGCATATAATTCTATATCTTTAAATCATGTTATAGGTGGGGAGATACCTATTTTATCTTCTGCACTTGACAGATTATAGGATTGATGGGCAGCAAGTGAAGAAAAAGAAGTGTGGGTATCACAGCTGAAAACAGAGCTCAGAACTCCGAACCAAAATCCTCCCACCCTGCAACATGCTGCTTTCTGCAGAGCAGGCAATATTGTCCAAAGTGCCGAAGACTGAAGATGGATAGAGTTTATAGCATAGAAAGCTTCGCTGTACATTTCAAATATTATATTATTGTGTCCAGTTATCTTTTACTAGAATACCAGTCCAGCCTTAGCCATTGAGACACGCTCTATAGCATTGTTATTGGTTAATAATTTCAACTTTGACCTTTCTTTTCAGAGACATTGATCATCTCCATTATTGTGTTTTGTTTTCATTTCATCACATATGTCTCTTCATTGGGACTATACATGATGTTCCATCATCACTGAGAGCTTTAAGCTTCACCTTCTTCATCAATTTTTATCAAAATATGTTTGACTTAACATTTGTAAGCCAAATGTTCCCTGGACTTACTAGCTTATACCTACAAAATAAAATTACATTTCCATTAATAACCATATTCTGATGACTTAGAACAAGCATTCTGTTCAACTGCAGGGATTCCAGTGTCTCTTCTGGGAAGGTTTACATACTCTGCAAATCCAGGCTGTTTTCTGGGGTCTCTGCCTCCTCTGATCTCTCCTCTGCCCCTTGAGTTGCCACTTGCCCCACTGCAGGTCACCTCCTGCAGGGCTGAGAATGCATGGTCTCTCAAATTATTATCCCTTCTCCATGTGTCCTCAATGGTGGTGATATTGCATCCACAAGGGTGAGAATTGGTTGAGGACTGAGAACATCTTACTCCTCTTCCTCTTTTAATATATAAAGCACAGAAGTGCATATAGTACATAAACAAATATATTCTATCTGTTTCTGGGAAGGTTTACATACTCTGCAAATCCAGGCTGTTTTCTGGGGTCTCTGCCTCCTCTGATCTCTCCTCTGCCCCTTGAGTTGCCACTTGCCCCACTGCAGGTCACCTCCTGCAGGGCTGAGAATGCATGGTCTCTCAAATTATTATCCCTTCTCCATGTGTCCTCAATGGGGGTGATATTGCATCCACAAGGGTGAGAATTGGTTGAGGACTGAGAACATCTTACTCCTCTTCCTCTTTTAATATATAAAGCACAGAAGTGCATATAGTACATAAACAAATATATTCTATCTGCAGCATGAAAATTTCATGAGGAGGGAAGCAATTAGGGGGGAAAATGCTCAAAAAAAAAAACCTCTTAACTTTTCATAGCCCAGCTGAGACCAACCTGCAGGTGTTTACAAGATTTACTTTAACTAAAGAATGGGGGAGTGACATCAGATGAATATCCTGGAAAAGTGCTAAATGGAGTCCCATTCGGGACATATCCTCTCTTAGGATCTCACAGTGCACCTCTCTGCTTGGGTTCCTGATCGATTTGTTTTTCTCGTCAGTATTACTAGCCTCTCCTCAGGAGAGTTCTGGATGTGTCTGTGATTTACATTTTACATTCCCCTCTCCAGTTTCAATCTCTGTCCTGGAGCTGCCAGTTTCCAGAGGAATTGACAGTGGAAATTTTTACTTCCTTCAGAGTACTCACTCTTCATAACTGGTCACCTTGTCTGGTGGCCTCTAGAAGGAAAATCTTGTTGAAATATCCTAGTCATATGCGCTACAATATTCAGTTCATGATATCTGGTCTTAAATTACTCTAAACTTGTAACATTAACAATTTAACCTAAGTTGAAATTAGCCAAATCTAACCTAATACTCTTTCAGTTTTACTTCTGTCTAATATGTATAGACTTCCGCGGTAGCTCAGCTGGTAAAGAATCTGCCTGCAATGTGGGAGACTGGGGTTTGATCCCTGGGCTGTGAAGATCCCCTGGAGAAGGGAACGACTACCCACTCCAGTATTCTGGCCTGGAGAATTCCATGGATTGTATGTAGTCCATGGGGTTGCAAAGAGTCAGACACGACTGAGCGACTTTCACTTAATTCTGATGTATATAGATCATATTGCCAAATCTTCTTAGTCATCTTCTAGATCACTGTGCCCAAACCATCAGTACAAATTAGAAAAAAATGAAGAAATTCTTTAACTATTTTGCCAAAATCTAATAGTTAGGTAATCTTGAAAAATCTGTTATTACTTTGCATGCTAAGTCACTTCAGTTGTGTCTGACTCTTTGCGACCCTATGGACTGTAGACTGCCAGCCTCCTCTGTCCATGGGATTTTCCTGGCAAAAATATTGGAGTGGGTCACCATGTCCTTCTCCAAGGAATCTTCCCAATCCAAGGGTCGAACCCTCATCTCCTGCATTTCAGGCAGATTCTTTACCCACTGAGCCACTTGGGAAGCCCTATTATAACTTTGTCTTCCCTTAAATTCCACTACAAGAGTGACTGAGCTGATAGTGAATCTTTTGGTATCTGATATATGGTTTTACACTAGTTCAGGTCAAAGTGGGTACTGATGATAAGTGAAAAGTTTCCAGCACATGATCAACTTAGCCCTGTTTGTCTGGGATGTTCTTGATGTTGCCACTCAAAGTCCTGGGTCCCAGGAAACCACTCAGTCTTGGGCCAGTGAGTTTCCAGCTTAGTTAAGTGACTGCTAAGAGACTGTTCTAGCATAGGCTGCATAACATCAGCAAGTATCACCATTATTTCTATGGTGTGGTGCTGAGTTTGTTGTTTGCTGCCGGAAATATTCTTCCTTACTCTATTTCTCACCATAAAAGCAAAGCTATATGGCAATAATTCTTTTTCATATATTACAAGTTAGACATTTCATCTTATAATCAATATGTGAACACACATATGCTTCAGAAACTGGACATTTAGGTGGTCATTGTGTAACGGGCGTCTAATAGGAGATGCTATTATTTTTGACAGCTGAAAGTGGTGAATCATACTATTTGGTAATTTAGTTTGCTAGTTATCATGAACAAAACATTTTAAATATGGCATGATTCTGCTTATCCCTCTGCCCCTCCTTGTCAATGCCACTGCTGTGCCTCCTGAGAGACCCAACATGTTAGGGCATGTCCATTGAAAATTGAAGCTGTTTAATCTATTACCATGCAGAATAGAAATCAGTTTCATGCTGTGGGTAGCATTGAAACAGGCTTGTTACATTTGCAGATTCTTCCGATAAGAGCATCCCCAGTTGACCAACAGATGGGCACTGATGAGGCTATGTGTCTCTCGTTTAATTTATAGTTGGAGCTTCCACCTTTGAGGTTTCCCTAGTTTTTCAATGGTATGTTTTGCACCTGTTCAATGTTACTTAATCCCAGAGACTATATCCCTCTTTATCCTGTGGAATTATCAAGAGAGGCCAATTAAGGGGAGGGGGGGCAGGAGGCGATTCAGGGAAATAGAAATGTGCTGTATCCCAGAGGTTATGAGATGGAGCACATGAGGGAAAATGAATTTATCTCTGAATTTGCTACTGTAATTTAAAAGTAATGTTATCTATACCTGTGTGTGTGTGCATGCTCAATGTGTGGGCTTTTTGTGATCCCATGGACTGGTTCCTCTGTCCATGGGATTTTCTAGGCAAGAACACTGGAATGGGTTGCCATTTCCTACTCCACACACACACACACACACACACACACACACACACATATATGTATATATACCTAAACCAGAACATATTACAGAAAGTTTTAATGAGCTTTAAAACATTTTAAGACCATAATTTGATTCCTGGGTTGAGAAGAGCCCCTGGAGAAGGGATAGGCTACCTACTCCAGTATTCTTGGGCTTCCCTGGTGGCTCAGATGATAAAGAATCTGCCTGCAATGCAGGAGACCTGGGTTTGATCCCTGGATTGGGAACATCCCCTGGAGGAGGGAATGGAAACCCACTCCAGTATCTTGCCCTAGAGAATTCCATGGACAGAGGAGCCTGGCGGGCTGCAGTCCATGAGGTTGCAAAGAGTCAGGCATGAATGAATGACTAAGCACATTAATTCTTTATGTCTATAATTCACATATTTGCAAAGCTCTTACTGTGTAGATCAGTGACAACAGACAACTCATTCTTCTCTTCTTTCCTTGCCAGAAAAAACAGAGGCCAGTATCACATAACTTCTGTACCAGCTGGAGGAAAGTAGAAGATGCACTTGGTTCTATTTTAAAGAGAGATCACCACACAAAGACACTGTGATGTCTCCAGCAACCTCATCGCTCGCCAGCATGCCTGAAAAATGATCAAGTCAGAGCTTTTACTTCCCTATGAGCTGTCTGGCGGGAAAATGGACCTAATTTTTCCTCTTGATTTTGTCTTGTTTTGAGAAATGTACTTTATTAAGTTTTCAAAAGATTGATTTTTCTGGTAGTTTTTTAAAATTTATGATAATGCTTAAGCACAGACAGGAAGGATATAAAAACATTAGAAGTTCTGTATTAGAACTTTTATATTAGAAGTTCTGTGCAACCTAAATAGGGAAGAGATTGAATTTAAATATATAAAATGGAATAAGTGGGGTATTTTCATAGTTCAAGGTTTCAGTTATAGCAGTGTTTCCTTCTGCTATGTCAAAATTGTGACCTTCTATATCCATTCTTATTTTGAAGTGCTTAAAAGGCACTTACCCATTTATGTCCTATTTTAACTGAAGCAGCAAGTTTTGGTGCTATGGAATTAAATCTGATCAATTATGGATGATTTTATGTAATTTTTATGCTTATATTAGAAAGATTTAATAGTGCCCTAATTGCTTAATATGACTCCTTGGATTTCATTAAGATAAAATTATAATAGATTATCGTAATATTTAATTATGAACAAGAGACTTGGCTTCTTTATAGGGAGTTCTGACCAAATACATAAGTTGAACCCTGTGATTCCGTTTCATTCAGTTCAGTCTCACAATCTCAGATCCTACAACCACAGTGGCTATGCTATTTCAATAATCCAGTCCTGATATAGGTAGGTTTTCCCCTCTTCACACAAAGCTCAGTCAACACATTGATAAGCTCCATACCCAGAATTTTACACAATAAAGATCTCAGAAAACTAAGCGTTTTAAAGATATCCAAGCTTTTTTTTTGAAGTTTTGATATATGCCTATTATTTCTTTATTTCTTTTGGTGTTTCCTTTTGCTTAAAGAAGCATTCAAAGTATTGGCAAGTGAATATTCCTTATAAATATGTTTTATAGCAAAAGAAGTTTTATTTCAAGACTTTTCTAATATTTCTGTAAGATTTCAGAGAAACATCTTAATAACTTGGGAAACCTGGTTTGGTTCATCCTTCAACTTCTAGGTTGATTACTTAAACTCTGTCTGTTCCCAAAAGACTTTCAGTTGGCTCACAAAAATACGCACAATGCAAAAGAATGATAAATAAATTAGGAAACTGAGGAGATAGGAAAATGAGAAACATTTATTTTTTAAAAAATCTAAATAGTCATCTCTTTGCAACCCCTTGGATAATAGCCCACCGGGCTCTTCTGTCCATGGAATTCTCCAGGCAAGAATACTGGAGTGGGTAAGCCATTCCCTCCTCCAGGGATATTCCCAACCCATGGATCCAGCTCAAGTCTGCCTGCAGAGCAGGCGGATTCTTCATCGTCTAAGCCACCTGCCTGCCAAATAATTGGTAGGGAGATGGAACTCAGATTTCACTTTCACTCTTTCATCCCTAGATCAGACTTCTCAACCTTGTCTGTATGTTCAGATCAACTGGGAAGCATTTTTTTTTAAAAAGGCAAAAGGTTTATATGATCTGAAGAGAAACCAGAGTATCAGGGAAGCTTTAAAAAAAAACACAAATGTCTATACTCTACCTCTGATAAGTTGTGTAAGAATTTTGGGGTGAGGTCTGGGCACTGCTACTTTCAGAAAATTATGGAGGTTATTCTAACATGCAACCAAAATTAAGAATTATTGCTGTATGCAAACATGCACACACACACACAAACCAATAATACTCCTCAACATGTTCTCTCCTAGTAAATGTAATGAAAGTTAGAAGACTTTCTTAGCAACTCATTCAGTTCATTCAGTTTCTTACATTATTTCATCATCTCCTTTTATCTTCATAGTAATCCTGCAAAATGAGCATGTAAGCACTAGTTTTCTCTCCCTTATACAGAGGAGATCAGATTAGTCACCTTGGTAAGGTCACTCAACAAGAACATGGGGAACTCAAATTCAACCTTAGGCTGCCATCACAAAAACCTTTTCCTTAACTTAATCCCTAGATTAAGAATCGTCATTCTATGCAGTTATTAGTAAAAACATACAGTAAAAACAAACATGCTAATAAAGGAAACAAGAGGCGTGCTGTTAGCAAAGGACTTACTCTATTATTTTTCTTTCTTAACAATAAGGAAAAAAAACCTCTGATAAAAAGGTTGAACAAATTCAGTTACCAAGTGCACCTCGCCCGCCCAGAGATAACCGGAAGAGGAGCAACAGCAGCCAGTCCGCTCTCCCAGGGTATCTCTGCACATTTGCACATTTATTCCTTTTCCGATGACTGAGCATTAGTCTCTGTAAATGACTGCTTGTCATTTACATTCCTTGTGTTCTGATAAAGCCATAACTTTAAAGTAACCTTTAGAGAAACCATCCAAAACCAAATGCTTATAGATCTCTTTCTCTCTATCCCTAATCTTAAAATGAATATTTGAGAAGGAAATCCTTTCACTACCTCTTCTTTAGGCAGGAAAAATGGGTTGCATTTTCCATATGCAAGGCAGCATTTCTGATGAACCTCGAGATAGTCTGGTGTTTTATGCACCTGTCACTTCATTCAGTCAAAGTAGTTTTGCTTCTTGACAACTTGTTCAGTGGTATCAAGAGGCCAGTGAGAAGCTGAGCTAAATTGGGGAGAAATTCCTAAATGATACATCGAGAAGCGGCTTCTTGTAAACCCACTTCAGAGTGGAGACCTGGGGAGTAAAGAGGCCCTAAGACTTTCCTGGTGCCCAGCATTGCCTCCCTTTATCTTGATAAGGTACATTTTAGAAAATCCTTGTAGGAGACAGAGACTGGGTGAGTATGTTCATTCTGACACATTCTTTATGATTATAGAAATATTAGTAGCTTCAACTGTCCATTCAAGGTGGGAAAATTTGGGGCCAGTTTTATTTTTCCACTATTTATTATTAATCTTTGAGACTCACGATTTTCCAGAGTGCACGTTTATAATTTATAATATAATTTAAAAACAAAATAATGAACAAGAGGCATGGACATAGCCTCAGTGGACATCTGAAAAGAAGTGAAAAAAATTGGAGAACCATATCACAAAATACAGTCAAAGACCAATTCAAACGGCACATAGCATTTTGTCCATGATAGGCAATGCTTCTGGGAGTCTTGGAAGGGAGAAGGGGAAAACTGGGTGGGTGCTTGGGCCATCACAGAGGAGACTGCTGAACAAGTTGGCAGTTTGTCCAGGTGAGTTCTTCAAAGAGCAAGGTAACTGAACACACAACTGTGAACCTCTTTAATCTAGGATCCTCTTTGTCAGGATAACAAATGACATCCCTGAAGGAATTAAATGAGGGTGGCCTTGCAGCTCTGTATAAGGGTGTTAGGCTCAGTCGTGTCCGACTCTTTGGGACACCATAGAGCCCACCAGGCTCCTCTGTCCATGCAATTTTCCAGGCAATAATACTGGAGTGGGTAGCTACTTCCTTCTCCAGGGGATCTTTCTGACCCAGGGATCAAATCCAGGTCTGCTGAGCTGCAGGCAGACTTTACCGTCTGAGCTACCAGGAAGTCCTCCGCCAGGCACAAAAGGAGGTGTGGAGGGAAGCTGAGGATTCTGCTGTTACCATCTTTCTGCTCCCAAGCCCAGAAATTTCTTTTTAAAAATAATAATGAAATATCTTTACCAGTCTGTGTTTTCCCAACTGGAGAAAAGAGGGTCTCAGAGGCTGGTTTAGGGATTCCTCGAGATAGTCTGGTGTTTTATGCACCTGTCACTTCATTCAGTCAAAGTAGTTTTGCTTCTTGACAACTTGTTCAGTGGTATCAAGAGGCCAGTGAGAAGCTGAGCTAAATTGGGTGAGAAATTCCTAAATGATACATCGAGAAGCGGCTTCTTATAAACCCACTTCAGAGTGGAGACCTGGGGAGTAAAGAGGCCCTAAGACTTTCCTGGTGCCCAGCATTGCCTCCCTTTATCTTGATAAGGTACATTTTAGAAAATCCTTGTAGGAGACAGAGACTGGGTGAGTATGTTCATTCTGACACATTCTTTATGATTATAGAAATATTAGTAGCTTCAACTGTCCATTCAAGGTGGGAAAATTTGGGGCCAGTTTTATTTTTCCACTATTTATTATTAATCTTTGAGACTCACGATTTTCCAGAGTGCACGTTTATAATTTATAATATAATTTAAAAACAAAATAATGAACAAGAGGCATGGACATAGCCTCAGTGGACATCTGAAAAGAAGTGAAAAAAATTGGAGAACCATATCACAAAATACAGTCAAAGACCAATTCAAACGGCACATAGCATTTTGTCCATGATAGGCAATGCTTCTGGGAGTCTTGGAAGGGAGAAGGGGAAAACTGGGTGGGTGCTTGGGCCATCACAGAGGAGACTGCTGAACAAGTTGGCAGTTTGTCCAGGTGAGTTCTTCAAAGAGCAAGGTAACTGAACACACAACTGTGAACCTCTTTAATCTAGGATCCTCTTTGTCAGGATAACAAATGACATCCCTGAAGGAATTAAATGAGGGTGGCCTTGCAGCTCTGTATAAGGGTGTTAGGCTCAGTCGTGTCCGACTCTTTGGGACACCATAGAGCCCACCAGGCTCCTCTGTCCATGCAATTTTCCAGGCAATAATACTGGAGTGGGTAGCTACTTCCTTCTCCAGGGGATCTTTCTGACCCAGGGATCAAATCCAGGTCTGCTGAGCTGCAGGCAGACTTTACCGTCTGAGCTACCAGGAAGTCCTCCGCCAGGCACAAAAGGAGGTGTGGAGGGAAGCTGAGGATTCTGCTGTTACCATCTTTCTGCTCCCAAGCCCAGAAATTTCTTTTTAAAAATAATAATGAAATATCTTTACCAGTCTGTGTTTTTCCCAACTGGAGAAAAGAGGGTCTCAGAGGCTGGTTTAGGGATTCGGAACCCAGGTCAGACAAGCATTGCTGGGTAAGCATTACTCTCTGCAAGCTCGTCTTGCTCACTGGGGAGCAGCGCAATGGCAGCGTCTGGCAGATGGTTTGGTGATTTTGTTATAAGGAGTTTCAGTTTCCAAGGATGAATTATGAGGACTTCTTTACCATCTCTTTTGTTTTCTTAGGACTATCTTATCTGAAAATGTGCTAATTAAGTTATCACGCATTGCTAGCCCTGCACGTTTGATATAGGCAAATTACTTCCTACGAGACTGCTTCTCCTACTTAGAATCGCAGCTGAAGCAATTGAAACCAAGAGAGCAGTGCAGAAGGCTCTGGCTTGAGAGGTGGGCTTGGTGAAAGAAAGAGCTGCCAACTAAAAATCTGCACAACTGGAGAGTTGTGAGTAAAGTTATATTTTGGGCAACCTGCAGCCTGGGAGACAGCACCTCAGCTCTGGAGAGGCTGCTCCAAAGAGGCAGAGGGGCAGGTCAATACATCATATTTTGGTGAAGGGGGAGTTCAGTGCAATTAGGCACTCAT
Source organism: Madoqua kirkii (assembly GCA_006408675.1). Classification (NCBI taxonomy): domain Eukaryota; kingdom Metazoa; phylum Chordata; class Mammalia; order Artiodactyla; family Bovidae; genus Madoqua; species Madoqua kirkii. The sequence continues at coordinate 18,918 of SJYC01037486.1, forward strand.
TTTACAAAAGGTTTTCTGCTAGTCACAAGAAGCTGAGGTTATCATGAAGGGATTTGGTGCTTTTCTATTTGAAGGGATGCAAGGATTGGGATCATGAAATCAGCTCCTGAAAATACAGAACTGTCTAAAGACCTGTCCCAGCAGATCCCCTGGAGCACAGCGTGCCTCAGTCTGCCCTGAACTCCTTCAGGAGGTGTTGAAGGTCAGCAGCTGTAGCTGCAGCGGTCAGTCTCCTCAGAGGCAGATGCAAATGCCTTTGTTGCTCAGTCGCTGGCAATGCTCCTGTTGTTGTTCAGTGGTGTCTGACTCTGCAATCCCATGGGCTGCAGCACCCCAGGCCTTCCCGTCCCTCACCATCTCCCAGAGTTTGTTCAAACTCGTGTCCACTGAGTCGGTGATGCCATCCAACCATCTCATTCTCTGTCACACCCTTCTCCTCCCGCCTTCAATCTTCCCCAGCATCAGGGTCTTTTCAAATGAGTTGGCTCTTCGCTGACAAAATATTGGAGCTTCAGCATCAGTCCTTCCAATGAATATTCAGGACTGATTTCCTTTAGGATGGACTGGTTTGATATTCTTGCAGTCCAGGGGACTCTCAAGAGTCTTCTCCAGCACCACAGTTCAAAAGCATCAACTCTTTGGCGCTCTTGGCAAGTGCCAATTTGTAGTTGGCAGGGTAAAGAAATGAGCAGACCAGGCTCAAAGGCAAGCAGGATTCCTGTGGTGGCCCTTGGGTGGGTCCATCTCTCTTTCTGTTTTGCCTCCTCATCAGACTTGTTATCCACCCCCTGATCTCTGCTTCCCCAGGTCACTCTCCCAGCTGCCTTCCTACTAACTCTCTCTCTTTGCTGGCTGAACTCTGGCCTTCCTCAGCTAGAAATCAACCAGGAAAATACTACCTGTATCTCAAATTGGCTGGAGTTTGGTACTCTAGGAATGCAAACAATGGTTATGGGTCCTACACTGAGTGGGCTGGGTATTCAGTGCAAACAAATGACTGTTTTTGTTGTAGTTTAGTTGTTAAGTCGTGTCTGACTCTTTTGGGACCCCATGGACTGTAGCCTGCCAGGCTCCTCTGTCCATGGGATTCTCCAAGCAAGAATACTGGAGTGGGTTGCCATTTCCTTCTCTGGGGAACAGGCATTTACTGTCTTCAATGGCCCAGGGATGCAAAGATCAAAATGTTTCTGTCCTTGGGTAGTTTGGAACCTGCTTTGGGGATAAAGTGATTGTTTTCAATTAAGCTCAGCAAGACAGATGCAGCCCTATGTTATGAAAAGGGGATATTCAGATAATTTTCTCTACAGATAATTTTATCTCCGCACCCCATGACTGTCTCACGTGACTCTGGCACACAGTGTTTGTAAGCCATTATTATGGAGCAGCGTATGCACAGGTGTGAATCAAAAAGGGCTTACTAGTCATGAGAAGTGATGCTGGAGGGTCAGAGATGAGGGCTGAAAGAGCATTCTGGTAAAAAAATAATACATGTACAACTGTCCAGAGACAGATAATCGCTGCCCAACTTCCTGGGCTCCCTGCCTCTCAGTTCAGCCAGGAATTTTGAGGGATTTCCATGCAGGTATTTGAACATAAGACTTCCTTGGTAAAAATAGCTTAGTTGGTCTCCTAACTTTGCCATTACTTAGGAACCCTCATGGAGAAGGCAATGGCACCACTCCAGTACTCTTGCCTGGAAAATCTCATGGATGGAGGAGCCTGGTGGGCTGCCGTCTCTGGGGTCGCACAGAGTAGGACGCGACTGAAGCGACTTAGCAGCAGCAGCAGGAACCCTCATTGGCTTGCCTTCTCTTCCTCCAATCTTCCATTCCTCCTGTTTCCACTGCTCCTTTATGTTCTGTTTCCCTTTTTCTTTCCCTAAGTTTTGCAAGCCTTGCTCATCCCTGCAGATGAAAGAGGGCACCAGTACCCCGAGCTCATCAGAGCATTCCCGCACAGGTAAATGCTTTGGAGTTGGTCTTCTGCTTGGCTTGGTTCTCCCAACTGCCTCTAGTATTCTTTTCTGTGCCCGGCAGAACAGAAGTTCTGAGGGTTGATTTGGCTGCAGCATGACATAAAAACTTTCATTTTCCACTTCTGTATTTTGCCTCTGCAGTATTTAACAAAACCCGCTCCTCTCCCCACTGCCTCACCACCTAAAAATCTGCATCAAGTTCACATGCATCTTCAACCCTCTACTCTTCAATTGCCCCCAGTGGAACTTTTCACAATGTTTAGAAACCCCATGAGATCTGAAGATCCAGTCCATGGCCTTGGTTTTATGATAAAAGGCTGGTAAAATATCTTTTTCTTTTTACTTCCATCTTCTCCACTGGATTGTTCAGTTTTGGCTTTCCTATCTTTCCTTGCATCTTAGTAAAATTTCCTTACTGATATTTCTTCAAATGACAACAGCCCTGCTATCTTCTGAGACACTAACATCACTTTGGCTATTTTAGAGAAAAAAATGTGTCTGTCTTTCCATCTTATTAAGAAGTATCTGCAACCTCTCTGAAAACACATGAAAGGGATATACAAAGGACATCCTAGAATCTGAGCAGCCCACTGAAATTAAAGCCTATTAGTGTTTTTTATGACATCAAAGAGTTACCCATGAATTTTTAAAAAATGTACTATTTTGTTTTGGATATGGGTAGGGTAGGATGTAAAAGCCAACATATTTGCTTCTCAGTTTATCACGGAAATCAAAGAAGAGGGAAGAAAAGGAAAGACAGCTCTGACTCTCTTCATCTCAGGTTATTTCTGAAATGACAAAAGGATCATCTTTCACAATTCCAGAGCCCTCTTCTTATCACTACTGTGCCTCAGCTCTCAAGGGTGACTTGCCCCAGAGAGGGTCGCTTTCAGCCTCTCTGGCTACTAAGCTGAGGCAGATGTAGCCACAAGGTGTCACTATTGCTAAAACAGCTCTCCCCTACAGATCCCCGCGTGATGATGCTTGCGTAACTCAGCTTTCATTTTGTTTTTAAGCCGGGTCTTTGGGAGAGGCACTTTCCGATTGCCAGGGTTAGCTGCCTCCTGCATTTCAAACACACTGTGATCTTGCGCGAGGCTTGCATTTCTCATCTGGAAATTGGATAGGAGAAAACAATTCCTGTTTTTCAGGATCGCTGTCAGCTTTAAATTAGAAAACCTTGATGTAGCTGAGTTTCACAGGCAGCACAGAAAAGCTCTCAATGGCGCTTAGCTCCCCTAACTCAGAAAGTGAGGACTGTGTTGGGAGACTGGAATGGGTGAGAAGGTGGTGAATTTTTGAGCCTGCCTGTCTGCCTTCCTTCCCTCCTTTCTTCCTTTTGATTTTAGAGTTTGCAAAAATATAGTATATTACAGAGTTCTGGCTATTGTTAATAGCTGTGCTATTAAAATTATTTGGGAAAAGCTAAACACTACAGCTTCCTCTGACAGTCAAAACAGTAAAGTCATATTACAGTGTCGAAGGAGTCTTGCTGTGAAGAAACCTGTTTAATCAACCTATTTGGTGGACTCCAAAGTTACCCAAGTTTCTTTGAGCCAGGAAATACAAGTTTTTGTTTATTATCACCCAGATTGGGCAACTTTAGTCTGTTCAGTTGTTTTTTTTTTTTTTAATTGGAGGATAATTGCTTTACAAAGTTGTATTAATTTCTGTCATTAATTTCTTTACAAAGTTGTATTAGTTTCTGTATTAGTTTCAAGCATGAATCATTCATAAAGAAATGGCAACCAACTCCAGTATTCTCACCTGGAAAATCCATGGACAGAGGAGCCTGGTGGGCTACAGTCCATGGGGTCGCGAAGAGTCAGACACGATTTACTGATGCAGTAGCAACAACAGCAATACATATATCCTCTCCCTCTTGGGACTTCCTCCCATCCCAACCTCTAACCCACCTTCTAGGTCATCATAGAGCCCTGAGCTGGGTTTCCTGTGCTATATAACAGCTTCCCACTACTTAGTCTGGTTTTACTTCTTTGTTGTATAGATGAGAAAACAGAAACCCAGAGAGTAAGGTTCAGTTCATAAAACACATGTCCTGATTGTTGAATATTCAGGAATTATGTGAACAGAATATTGTTGGAGCCCAGGGCAGCCCAGCCCCATATATACCTTAACTACATGTTGATTATTTTGAGTTAAATTTACTGACAACATAAGCAATGCTAGAGGGACACTCTGACCCTCTTCTCTGCCTCCCTGAAAGCAGGAAATAAATCTCTCATGTGAAAAGTCCCAGCATCTGCAGATAGAAGAACTCCCCTATCTCTAGAGATGGGATATTCAGGTCAGGAAGCCCACAGAGAGGCTGATATAAAAAACCTTGCTTCTTCTTTAATTTTACTAACCGATACCCAAAGCTGGTTTAGATTCTTAACTAATTGAGAACCCAAAGCCTAAAGTTTGTTTGTCCTGTCGATTCCTCACAAATGTATTTGTTTCTTTATCTGAAAAGTACAGAAGCTGCCTGCTTTGGCCACTTCTTAGCTCTTATTTCTAAGAGACCCCCATGAGCACAATTAAAATTTGTTTCTTTATCTCTTGTTAAAATGTTTTAAGTCTTGGAAGTCTTGGAAGTGGCAGAGCTGGTCTGGAAGCACTGCTGTGTTGGAGTTGGTTTGTACCAGCTCACAGGAAAATTGCTCCTCTCTTCCCGTCCTATGTTGAGTAATAACCAGATTTGGTTGCCTAATGTGCAGCAAGTCAAAGGCTGAGATGAGGAGCTGCACAGCAGAAAAAGAGTTTATTCACAAGGCAGCCAGGCCAGGAGATGGGAGAAAGTTTAGACCTGCCTCCCAGAAGGCCAGCTGTTGGAGTATTTATGAGATAAGCAGGCAGTCTTAGGCTGGCGGAAGGCCACTGGAGGCAAGGAAGGAGAGGAAATCTGTGTTCTGCGCAGGCGCGTTTGGGTCATGTGCTTTTGCTCTTCAACATGGAGGCACTTAGAGTGAGCTGAGGGTGGGGTTTCCAGCCCTTTGCCACCTAAAGGCCGTTCATCTGGACAGCTGCAAGGCCCAGCCTTGGGTCCCAGCCAGTCCCCGGGCAGCCTGCCTTGGGAGGAGCTGACTCTAAGTTCCTACCAAACAACTGGGTCGTTTGAAGGTAGGAAGGTACAAAATTAAACAGGTAAAAAGAAAAGGGGGAAAACCAAACAAGCTAAAATAAACTTAATTAAAGAAGACAGTTTACAAGCAAAGAGGTTCTCTTATCTGTTACTCTGTAACACAAGTTCAAAAATTTCTTTGAGATATCAGCTCCTGATAACTCTATGGGGCACAGTTTCAAGGCTGAAATCAGCCTTGGTAGGAATAGCTACCCCGCAGAAAGTGTCGAGCACCCAAAATTACTATTTGTTTTCTTCAGAGAAAAGATTTACCAGCATACCAGCATGTTAGAACCCAACCCCACATTTCAATGAGGATTTTAGCTTCTAAGGTACTTCAAAGCAAGTATTTTGGTAGAGGAATAAGTAAAGTTCAGAATCTTGGCACCACTAAAAGTGAAGTGGACATCACTTAGTCAGGTCCTACTCTTTACGACCCCATGAACAGTAGCCCGCCAGGCTCTGCTGTCCATGGGATTTCCCAGACAAGAATACTAGAGTGGGTTGCCATTTCCTCCTCCAGGAACTCTTTCTGACCCAGGGATTGAACCCTCGTCATTCCTGTCTCCTACATTGCAGGCAGGTTCTTTACTGTCTGAGCCCCCAGGAAAGCCCAGTACGGCTGAACGCGTGTGCATATATTGATGTTGTTGGGGAGAGAAGCAGAATATAGCCCTCTTATGCTGGGAGGTATTTCAGTTCCATCTGGGATCTAGTCTGGCAGGACATAGGCAGTCAGATTTCAAGATAGAGGAAGATTATTTGCTAACTGGCCAGTATCTCTTCCAGCCCAGCTTTGACTCTTGGAGTAGCTTCAGGGACCAGAACAAATTCAGGACTCCATCCATCCCACTGCCGGCTCACAATGGCTTACTTTGTAGATTCATGGGGTGTTATGATCTAGCATAATTCACAGATTCATGGAAATCTCTCCTATCAACATATAAATGTTAACGGTACTGGGCAGGTTGACAGCCATCACTGGAGTCCTTTTTTCCATGCCACACACTGCATTCAAAACTTCTCACACTCAGTCCTAGTCTTACAGAGGAGAGAACCAAGTTTAACAATGCGTCCATAGTCACACACCTCCCTCATCTGCCAGACTTTAAATAGTACGGTTTACCCTCAAGCCACTTCAGGCCTTCTGAGGAGAAGCAGAAAGGAGGTGCCTGGCAGGGACATTTTGTGGATAAAAAAATACCCCAGAACCAAGGAAGAAACCACTTTTATGGAGGGGAGCCATCTGCCTGCTCTGTGTAAAACCCACTCTTGCCTTAGACAGGATGGTAGAAATGAAATTGCTCCATGCCCAGTGGATGGGATATTAGGTAAATACACTGGGAGACAGATCGCTGGCTTCTGAACAGAGAGAATATGGAAGCTAAAGTGGCTTTTACAAATAACAGCTTGGGTGTTAAACCAGAATGACAAGATGCTTCATGCTTTGGGGAGATGGTTTCACATCATTCATCGATCATTTCAGTTGCAACAACATTTTAGAGACTCTGAAGTTTGAAGTGAGATGGCAGCTGAAAGGAGAAGCCCAGAGCCACGTGGACACTGGCCGGGATCCCTGGACTGTGGGGTTTCCCCCAGCTGCGAGTTGATGCTGTGGAAGCCCAGAGCCCAAGCATAAGAAAGCTGGGACCACTGCTCTGTCCTCTGCGTGTTCCTCAGCTCCACTCCTAGCAGCAGTGGGTGCCAAGAGCCCAGCCTTGCACAAGAGAGGCTGAGAACCCCTGGAAGTGCAGAAGAGGACACAGTCACCCCAGCCTCCCAGGGATGTGCTTAATCCTGCTTTTCTGTTTGGAGAAGCCGTGCTGGAGCCCTGAAGCCACCTTTGTATTCAGGCTCATATATTCAATTTGTGCTCTCTCTGGTCTACTGGTTGAGCTTCACATAGATCTATCTATCAGATAAGATCTGATAGATATATTGTTGGTAAACCTGAATTTGACACCACCAGATTCAAACCAGAAATTACTTCCTATATCATTATTTACAGTTCAAATCAGATAAACGTCACTTCTCGATGATGGATTAGAAATGTGTCAGTCACAGACAAGCATCCAAAAGCAAGCCCTCATTATCTGAGGATGGCTGAATTGTCTATTTAAGCACAGAGTATGCTCTTTAAGGGCTTCACTGGTAGCTCAGTGGTAAAAAAAAATCCATCTGCTGATGCAAGAGACATAGAGATGCAGGTTCAATTCCTGGGTCAGGAAGATACCCTGGAGAAGGAAATGCAACCCACTCCAGTATTCTTTTCTGGGAAATCCCATGGACAGGTTAGCCTGGCAGGCTTCCAGTCTGTGGGGTCCCAAAAGAGTTGAACACAACTTAGCAACTAAACAACAACAAATGTTTTGGTTTTTTATATATATATAATGAAAAGTCCTGGGCTGAGCATCTTATACCCTGAAGTGGAAAAGCTGGAAGTGAAATCTATCACGACCACAACTCCCTTCCAAGGGAGTCCCAGAGCAGCTTTGATGTGTTTGCTCACATAGGTAACCAGGAAATTCCCTGTAGCTCAGACAATAAAGAATCTGCCTGCAATGGAGGAGACGAGTTGCATCCCAGGGTTGGGAAGATACTCTGGAGAAGGGAATGGCAACTCACTCCAGGATTCTTGCCTGGAGAATGCCATGGACAGAGAAGCCTGGCAGGCTACCAGTCCGTGGGGTCACAAAGAGTCAGATACGACTGAGTGACTAGCACCACCCCCCCGACCCCCACTCCACCACCATGCTCTACACTGTATGATCCTGGATTATTCTTCCACTGCAGCTGTAGGACACAGCCCGATGGCAGGACGGGCTGAGCAGGAAAAACCATCAGACCATAGTTCTATATTCCTTCTAGCATGACATGCGTAGAGGGCTTGTGGCCTACCACAAGCCCTACCAGATTGTTCCCCCAGTGTACAGGCTTCCCACCAAGGAGAGTCGATGAAAAGTTCAACCCATGCACTCAGCAAGAGTAATCTGCAACACACCCCTGGATCGGGAGCTAAAGCAGTTTAAGAGTGACAAAGCATGAAAATTTAGAGTCTGACAGAATCGGAAGTCTAAAAAAAAAATAGAATATTCAATACAGTAGCAAGCACTACCATCCCTCGGTGCTATGAAATGGAATTGATGATGAAACTTTCACTGCCTACCATTTTATAAGACACAACAGATTGCAAAGTTAATTATAAAGTGGGAGGACAACTACATCACAGTTGTGTGCTTATCTCCCTCCACCACAGCAGCCCATTAGCACTGCTTTATCAGAGGATGTTAGAATGCAGACACATCAACAAAGCTCATTTATTAATGCCGTGAACAACATTAGATCGTCAGAGCTTATTCCTAAATTTTTGGATCAAAGCTGAATATTAATAAGTAAATAGTTCAAAACAAAAGAGTGCATAGGCTACAGAAACCTCTCATTTCCCAGTCACCTCCCCAATGGGATTTTCTCCATCTTTGAACTTATTAAGTTGGCTCTGTTTGCCTAGGCCACCTGTATCTTGGTGACCTTCTGCATGTTATGGGACGGGAGTTCTTTCCAGTGAGACAACCTGTGTTCAACCCCTGTCTTTTTCCTATTTCTCTACTCTCTTCCATTATAGAGGCTTCCCTGGTGGCTCAGTGGTAGAGAATCTGCCTGCCATGCAGGAGCCATGAGTTCCATCATGGATAGGGAAGATCCCCTGGAGTAGGAAATGCAACCTACTCCAGTATTCTTGCCTGGAGAATCCCATGGACAGAGGAGCCTGGCAGGCTACTGTCCATGGGGTCACAAAGAGTCAGACATGACTGAGCGACCAAAAAAACAACTCCTACATTATACCTTGTCTCCAACAGATCGTGTCTTCCTACCATTCAATGAATGTAATTTCTTTTTCTGTCCCTGTGTGTCCACCAGTGCCATTGTTTCCAGCTAGAGGGCCCTTCCTTTCAGTTTTAATTCTCAAGTACTACTCACCCTTCAAAACTCAGCTAGAAATCACCTAAGCTGGACCTGAGAACAGGATACAATCCTATCCATCTGTGGTCACCTGAAAATATTTTTTTTAAGTTTTTGTGTGTATAAGAATCATATGTGAAGCATATTTAAAATGTAGATGTCTAGGCTTTACTCCCACTGATTCTGATTAAACAGATCTAGGATGGGGCTCCATCTTCTTCATTAAAATTATATACATACCACGAGTTCAATCTGATGCACTAAGTTTGCAGACCATTCCTGATATAGATTGAATGTTTATGTTCCCACCTCCAGTTCACAGACTGAAGCCTAGTCTCCATTGTGATGGTCTCAGGAAGCTTTGGGATGAGGTTCTGAGAGTCGAGTCCTCATGAATGGGGTTGCAGACCTCATAAAGGAGGATCCAGTCAAATGTCATTTTTAAAGCAGTTCTCATATATTCTCATTATAAAAAAATATACAATCTTGGTCCCTATCTTTAGGGCAGAAAGAAAGTTTGTTAGCTTTGAGGGCACTGTTTGTATTCAGTGCTCATGGTTGTGACTTGATGCCAGCTAATTCATCAACACATTTAGAAGTGGCCAAGGAGTCTCTGTGTCCAGTCTAAGTTGTTTGACAAACAGCCATTGCCTCAGTTCCTCCACCGATGGAAAAAACTATGGTTTGTCATTTGCTCAGTGGCTTCAGTCATGTCCGACTCTTTGGAAGCCTATGGACTATAGTCTGCCAGGCTCCTCTGTCCATGGGATTCTCCAGGTAAGAATACTGGAGTGGGCTGCCATGCCCTCCTCCAAGGGATCTTCCCGACCCGGGGATCAAACCCACGTCTGCCTGCATCTCCTGCATTGCAGGTGGCTTCTTTACCCACTGAGCTCCCTGGGATAAACTTCATTAAGCATACACCACCCCACTCCAGTACTCTTGCCTGGAAAATTCATGGATGGAGGAGCCTGGTGGGCTGCAGTCCATGGGGTCACTAAGAGTCCGACACGACTGAGTGACTTCACTTTCACTTTTTACTTTCATACTTTGGAGAAGGAAATGGCAACTCACTCCAGTGTTCTTGCCTGGAGAATCCCAGGGACGGGGGAGCCTGGTGGGCTGCCGTCTATGGGGTCACACAGAGTCGGACACGACTGAAGTGACTTAGCAGCTAGCTAAACTTACTGAACAATTTTTTTTTGTAGAAAAGCTTTGACTCTATTTTACTTAATTTGCTTTGTATTAAAATTGTTCAGTTAGACCTGGGAAGAAAAATAAGGTGTTCTTCTAATGTTTATATGAAAGCCATTTTTCTAAATGAGTTTCTGTATGAATAGATATAAATTTTATCAAAAATTAATAGTCTTGGCCTGAAAAAAAAAACATAGCACTACATATTATCCAAAGCAGTGCCTTTATTCATGACCTCTTTAACACAGACTTTACCTCAGTAGTCTCAACACTAGAAGCTGTGAAGAAAAAAAAAGGAACCGAATGTAGGTTTTCAACTGGCTGCTGCTGCTGCTGCTGCTAAGTCACTTCAGCTGTGTCCGACTCTGTGCAACACCATAGATGGCAGCCCACCAGGCTCCTCCATCCCTGGGATTCTCCAGGCAAGAACACTGGAGTGGGTTGTCATTTCCTTCTCAAATGCATGAAAGTGAAAGTGAAGTCGCAAGTGATGGTTAATTACTTCTGATCTACACTATTTGTCCTTGATGGTCAGGAACAGGCTAATGAGTTTCAGTTAAGTCACCTCTACAAAACTAAGTTAGCTTTGGGAAATTCTGCCAAGAAGCAGACATTGTGTCACATGAGGTAGGATGTTGGATGAATACCGTCTTGTTAACAGTGAACATGTACGCTTGACCCCTTTACTCTTCCATTATCTGTGATTCAGAATCACTGATGTGTGTTATGGGGTTAAGGTCGTAATTACAAGTGGCTGAGAAGGAAGTAAAAGAATTAAAAGGCGAAACAACTGTAACTCTAATATGTTCTATGAAACCCGAAAGGAGCTTTGTGGACTGCTACACCCTAAGCCTTATCAGCAGAATGCTGATGCGGGAAGGTACCTGGCCTGAAAGAGAGGTGGGAATTAGAACATTTATCAGTGTATTTTCACGGAACACTAATCGGTTAAGAAACAAGAGGGAAAAAAAGATTTTTTTTCCATGGCCAAAGAATTTGGGAAACATCATATACTGTCTCTTTGCATGCTGCCTTGGGGATTCATACAACTGGAGATTCTGAAATTCCCATAATTAAAGAAAGATCAAAAAAGTAACTAAATTTGTTAACTAATTGTGCATGGGTGCTAAGTTGCTTCAGTTATGTTGGACTCTTTGTGACCTTATGGACTATAGACCACCAGGCTACTCTGTCCTTGGGATCCTCTAGGCAGGAATACTGGAGTAGGTTGCCATGCCCTCCTCCATTGTTAACCAATACCTTCTGATATTTTCCTGAACTCAACACTTATTCTGAGACCAATCTGTGAAAATGATGTCCTGGTCTCTGGGAACGTGAGTCTGGGGAGGATTCCTGGGACTTCCCGAACTGCTAAGAAAGACTAGCTCACTGTGCCTAAACTACTTATACAAACCATATTGTTTATGAGGAATACCTGGGTTTCCAGAAGGAGTCTGGGGTTTAGGGATGTGCTAGGCAGAGGCTGCCTATGTTACCAGCCCCCAGGAAAACCTTGGACTTGGGGCATCTAAAAAGTCTCTCTGCCTGGAACATTTCTCAAGGTCTGTAATCACCATTCTGTAACCCCATTCATGTTGTGTCAATGCACTGCTGGGAGAGATTTGGTGCATCCATGAGATTCACTGAGTAAGGAGCCATGTGCCCAGTTTTTCCTTTGCTGAGTGTTCCTGGCATCATTTCACACGAATACTGCTGAGTCCTATGAGTCCTTGGAGCAAATCACTGAACTTGAGGTGATCTTGGGCACCTCCAAACACACATAGTGAGCAAGAAAGACACGTCTCTTGCCTGCACAGAGCTCACCATCTAATGATATTGGTGATAAACCAATACTTATAAAGATGGAGACTGCAGCCATGAAATTAAAAGATGCTTATTCCTTGGAAGAAAAGTTATGACCGACCTGAATATCTATATTCAGAAGAAGAGACATTACTTTGCCGACTAAGGTCCGTTTAGTCAAGGCTATGGTTTTTCCTGTGGTCATGTATGGATGTGAGAGTTGGACTGTGAAGAAGGATGAATTGATGCTTTTGAACTGTGGTGTTGGAGAAGACTCTTGAGAGTCCCTTGGACTGCAAGGAGATCCAACCAGTCCATTCTGAAGGAGATCAACCCTGGGATTTCTTTGGAAGGAATGATGCTGAAGCTGAAACTCCAGTACTTTGGCCACCTCATGTGAAGAGTTGACTTATTGGAAAAGACTCTGATGCTGGGAGGGATTGGGGGCAGGAGGAGAAGGGGACGACAGAGGATGAGATGGCTGGATGGCATCACGGACTCGATGGACGTGAGTCTGAGTGAACTCCGGGGGTTGGTGATGGACAGGGAGGCCTGGTGTGCTGCAATTCATGGTTTCGCAAAGAGTGGGACACAACTGAGTGACTGAACTGAACTGATAAGCCTATGATTAATAGTTTTTAGGTGTTTCCCTGGTGGTTCAGTGGTAAAGAATCTGCCAAGAGACGTGGGCTTTGTCCCTGCTCCGGAAGATCCCACATATTGTGGAGAAACTAAGCCTGTGTGCTGTAACCATTAAAGCTGTGCTCTAGAGCTGGGGAGCTGCAACTGTTGAGCCCATGTGCCATAACTACCAAAGCCCATGCACCCTAGAGCCCTTGTTCTCTGCAACAAGAGAAGCCACTGCAATGGGAAGCCCATGCAGCAGCTAGAGAGCAGCCCCTACTCGCCATGGTTAGAGAAAAGCCTTCACAGCAACAAAGACCCAGTACAGCCAAAAATAAATAAAGTCTAGAGAAAAAGATAAATAGTTTTTAGAAAAAGGAGAAGTGCACGCTCTGTGAGACAAGTAATAGCAAACGGAATCTGGAGAGGAAATATCAGAAAATTCTGTGCTGAGGAAATGAGAATTAAGCTGAAGGATGGACAGGAGTTGATCAAAATGAAGAGAAGGGTATGGACAATTGGACAAAGGGAACAATGATTACAGAGACTAAGCCTGTTGAGGATGGTGCACTTCCTAAGCAACGAATCAGTATTTGAAACTGGTTTCCAGGATCTTGTTAAATATTCCTTCTATGGCACCCCTGGGGCAATACTGATCAACACCAGTAGCATCCAAAAGGTGCCTTTGGTCCATCTTAACCTCTTCAGCTCCTGATCTTGCCATTGTATCTTGTGTTTATCAGAAGGAAGTCTGGTCATGCTTAGAATATTTATAGCCTGAGACTGACCTCAGAGTCAAAAGATCTGGCTTCTTTTATACATACACTATTGGCCAGCGATTGCACCCTTAGATATATACTCAACAGAATCGGCACACATACATACACCAAAGTAGATGGCCAATGAAATTCATAACAGACAAAAACCAGAAATGACACAAATGTTTTCTAAGACGTATGGATAAACAAATTACAGTGTATTTATATAATGGAATATTATACAGCAGCATCTCTGAAGAAACTATTGGTGCACATAGCAAGGTGGATGAATCTCAAAAAACACAAGGATGATCAACAGAAACCAGACATAAAAGAGGTCATTTATACTGGTTTCTATCAAATTTCAAAACTATGAAACAAATCAGTGGTGGTAGAAGTGAAGATACTGGTTACCTTGAAGCATAGTGACTAGGAGTAGCACAAGAGGCACTGGATGCTACTAATATTCCATTTCTTGATCTGGGTAGTGAATATATAGATGTGTTCAGCTTGTAAAACCTTACAGTCCATGGGGTCACAAAGAATCGGACATGACTGAAGTGACTTAGCACACAGCAGCATGCATGTCTTCTAGAAACCTCTCAACTCTTCATTTAAGAAGAGATCCCAGTCTCCCACCTCCAGATCCCTGATCTTCGTCCAGCATTATAAGAGACTTTTGTCTAAAATGTGCCTGGATTGCAAGTATAGTTGAAAAGGTAGAGGAACAGAGGTGATGGGTGGTTGAGGTAGAAACTGACATTTTAGGAAGCCGTAGAAAGGACAATAGGTGTTACAGGACAGGTTAGAGAAGGTTCAGTTCAGTTCAGTTCAGTCGCTCAGTTGTATCCAACTCTTTGTGACCCCATGAATCACAGCACGCCAGGCTTCCCTGTCCATCACCAACTCTCAGAGTTCGCTCAAACTCATGTCCATCCAGTCGGTGATGCCATCCAGCCATCTTATCCTCTGTCATCCCCTTCTCCTGCCCCCAATCCCTCCCAGCATCAGAGTCTTTTCCAGTGAGTCAACTCTTCACATGAGGTGGCCAAAGTATTGGAGTTTGAGCTTTAGCATCAGGCCTTCCAATGAACACCCAGGGCTGATATCCTTCAGAATGGACTGGTTGGATCTCCTTGCAGTCCAAGGAACTCTCAAGAGTCTTCTCCAACACCACACTTCAAAAGCATCAATTCAGCCTTCTTCACCGTCCAACTCTCACATCCCATACATGACCACTGGAAAAACCATAGCCTTGACCTTTGTTGGCAAAGTAATGTCTCTGCTTTTGAGTATGCTATCTAGATTGGTCATAACTTTCCTTCCAAGGAGTAAGTGTCTTTTAATTTCATGGCTGCAGTCACCATCTGCAGTGATTTTGGAGCCCCCCAAAATAAAGTCTGACACTATTTCCACTGTTTCCCCATCTATTTCCCAGGAAGTGATGGGACCAGATGCCCATGATCTTCATTTTCTGAATGTTGAGAGTGAACTTTTTCACTCTCCTCTTTCACTTTCATCAAGAGGCTTTTAAGTTCCTCTTCACTTTCTGCACATTACAGTGCTTGGATTTAGATAAGAAAGGAGAGACCTTTGCAGTCCTACATAAGAGAAGAGCCTGGTTTTCTGGGATCTGTATACAAGGGGATTGACAGAGACACAGCTGCTTCCTGCTTCTGTCTTCTGGCCCAGCCAGGGCCTTGCACTCATCCATTTGATGCAGAAGTGCGTGCTTATTGGTCAGTCGTATTCAACTCTTTGTGACCCCACCCATGGACTGTAGCTGGCCAGGATCCTCTGTCTATGGGGATTCCCCAGGCAAGAACACTGAAGTGGGTTGCCATGTTTTCCCTCCAGGGGAACTTCCCAACCCAGGGATTGAACCCAGGTCTCCCACATTGCAGGCAGATTCTTTACCAGCTGAGCCACAAGGGAAGCCCAAGAATACTGGAGTGGGCAGCCTATCCCTTCTCTAGCAGATCTTCCCCACCCAGGAATCCACCCGGGGTCTCCTGCATGGCAGGAGGCTTTTTTACCAACTGAGCTATCAGGGAAGCCCAAGCTTGCCTGCTGCTAAGTCACTTCAGTCATGTCTGACTCAGTGTGACCCCATAGACGGCAGCCCACCAGGCTCCCCCGTCCCTGGGATCCTCCAGGCAAGAACACTGGAGTGGGTTGACAAAAGTGAGGGTAGGCAGGGTGGGGTGGGAAATGAGGGGTGAGAGGTGGAGCCTGGGTGAAGGGGATGGGGGAACAGGAGAAAGTGCTGCATATGGGGACGCTCTCCAGAAGCGTGCTGGTCACAACTTGCCCACGAACAAACTCAAGAGACTTTGTTATCTAACTTTGTGTCCCTTTTCCTCTCCATTCTGCTATCACTTCCCCGGAGCCTTTTGTCTCGTCTGTAAAAGAAAGGCACAGAAATGGATAATCTCCCAGGTCCTCGACAGCTCTGACAGCCTATGACTAATCCTTGCGTGTGAATGCAGTGCTTTGCAATGTAACGCCACGTTGCCTTTGGGGAGAAAACTAGACTGAGTGTGGAATTATGAATTTGACCTTTGAAATTTAAACTGTTTTGATTGTATTTTTACTGTGTTCCTAAGGGAGCGGTTCACATCGCTTTTGTATTTGAAAACTAAACAAGTTCTTAGAGGGAATTGGTGAAAATGATGATTATCCATCATTCAACACTGGGGTCTGTCTCGAGGGCTGGTTGGAGGGTGTGTGGCTATTTGAGGTGGAGGAAATGAAGCAGGAGAGGAAGTTTATTATGCCAAACAAAGTGCCCACTAGAAATCCGAGGAAACACAGCCTCTTGAGCTCAGTGGGATTTTGAACCACTTGCTGTTTGAAATAATTCACTCTTGCCTAAAGGTATAAAAAATATCTTTCCAATTTTCCTCTTGAAATATCACCAGCTGTCCCAGACATTTAAAAAAAATAGCAGTGTTTGGATGCATTGTACTTTAAAAAGAGTCAGCAAGATTCAGCTTACTTTTGCCTTAAGGCTTTGTGACTTTACATTTGCAGTCAATCTGAAAAATAGTTGGAGAAGTCTGTTCAACTTTGAACACAGTGAGACTTACCCATCTCCCTTTCTTAGACTGCATGATGATCCTGTATATTTTGATAAAGAGCCAATAAACTGACCCCTAGGAAAGAGGTAAATCACACCCATATCTCTAAATGCTTCTGGCAAGAGAACTTGCTTTTTGGGGGACATAAATTGAACCCAGCAACAGCTCCAAAATCTGTCTTTTGGATGAACCTAAGAGAATTCTTAGTTCATAATGGCCTACAGGAAACCCCTGAGTACTATATGAATTATGTGAGATCTTTTGAAAATGGTTATTTCCATATTTTGTTTAATATGTGACATTTGTATCAAGAATTCTGTGGATTAGAGATATGGAGAAAGTTGTTTTATTTATTACATCAGCTTATGCCCCCTGTGGTGCCCCACAGGTAACTGAGATTTACTGGAAGAAGATCTATTTGTTTTTGTTGTTGATGTTGTTCAGTCCCTCAGTCCTGTCTGACTCTTTTTGACCCCATGGACTGCAGCCCACCAGGCTTCCTGTTCTTCATCGTCTCCTGGAATTTGGTCAAACCCATGTTCATTGAGTCAGTGATGCCATCCAACCATCTCATCCTCTGTTGTCCCCTTCTCCTCATGCCTTCCAGCTTTCCCAGGGTCAGGGTCTTTTCCAATGAGTCAGCTCTCCACATCAGGTGGCCAAAGTATTTGGAGTTTCATCTTTAGCATCAGCCCTCCCAATGAATATTCAGGTTTGATTTCCTTAAGGATTGACTGGTTTGATCTCCTTGCTGTCCAAGGAACTCTCCAGAGTCTCCTCAAGCACCACAGTTAGAAAGCAACCAATTCTTCGGCACTCAGTCTTCTTTATTTTTTCGTTTTTAAATTACTTTATCTGAAAGTAAATTATGTCCTATTGCCTTAGGTCAAGTTCCCGAGAGGATGAAACTGACCCGGAGGTATGTGGCTGCTATGGCCACATGATCACTACTGAACCCTGTGAGATGGTTAGTTTCATGCATCAATTTTGCTGGGCCAAATCATGCCCAGACAGTTGGTCAAACTCTGTTCCAGATGCTTCTATATTCCATAGGGAAGGTGCTTCTGGATGATATTAACATTTGAATTGGGAGACTGAGTAAGGCCAATTGTTCTCCCTAACGTGGGTGGGCCTCATCCAACCAGCTGAAGGCTTAGCAGAACAAAGGAATGACCCTCCTCCTGCCTGGTCATTTTCAAACTGAAATATTGATTCTTCTTGCTTGAAGTTGTCAAACTAGAGTAGTGAGCGCTTCCTGATTCTACAGCAGCTTGTGACTTTGGCTCTGAAGATTTTGGACTTGCCAGCCTCTATTTCCATAACTGTGTGAGCCACTTTCTTATTATAAGTCTCTCTCTCTTTATATGACATTTTCAGCAGGAAAATTACTCCACATAATTCTTCTGGAAATACCTGGGGACAGCAACATTTTAAGAAACACAAATCTACTAGACCCACTGCGGAGGTACCGACCAGTGAGAAAAGCCATTCCTGGTGACATTCTGGCCACTGGGACAACCACACTGACCCTTGGTGAAGTGCATTCGACAGCCAATTTTAGTATTCACGTGCTTTTTAGGCAGCAGGGAGTTTTTCCATGCAGCTGAAAATAAAGAAAATGTAGATTCGATTGAGTTTTCTTTTTCTCTGCTCACTGAGTGAAAGACAGACAGCAGCAGCGCAGAGAATTGGTATAAGAGATTTGCAATGATCGAAATAACGCTTGGATGGCTTGATTTGAACCCTGGCATCTCATTTAGACATGCTGACAACTCTGAAGACACAGCGCTGCTCCATACCTTGGAGAGCCAAGCAACTAGCCGTGACATAGGGAAAGAATTTCCAAACAATCTCTTAAGAAGTGAAATGTGATCAATACACTCACCAATTCTGTTTAGTCATTTGTTTATTGGCAGAAACTTCTGTGTGAATATCTGAATGAAATATTCATTAGTAGATTGCTTAAGGTACTGTATACTGCCTTTATTTTTAGAGAGATTTTTAAAACAATAAAACTAAACAAACTTCCTTCCTTCTCTCTCTTTCCTTCAAAGGGTAGTTTTCCAACATCTACAAACAAATGTCACAAAACATAGCACTTGATCATGTATTTCTTTGCCCCGCATATATAAAATAAGAAAATGCACTGAAAGCACTTTGAAAATGTGAAAGTACTATGTTCCTATAAAATAACCAGGACAACATTAGGAGGGCTGGATGAGTTCTTCTCCTGTAGTAGAGGCTACTGGAAAATAGGATTTGTCTTCTGCTTTTTGTAGCCCTCATGAGTCGTGGCATGGACTGAGGCAAAGAACAGACACTTGTTGACTTGACAATATTTTATCACCGTGTCTAAGCTCACATGTACTCACCATGTGTGTGCTCAGTCGTGTCCAAATCTTTGTGACCCCATAGACTGTAACCCGCTGAGCTCCTCTGTCCATGAGTTTCCCAGGCAGTAATACTGGTACGGGTTGCTACTTCCTACTCCAGGGGATCTTCCAGACCTAGGGATCGAAGCCACATCTTTTGGGTCTCCTGTATGGCAGGTAGATTCTTTACCACTAGTGCTCTCTGGGAAGTCCCTTATTCTCTGTAGTCCCTCTCATTAAAATCTGATAAAAAATGATTCCTAAAGCCATCAAACCATCACCTATATTTTAAACACATTGGATAATGACTATAGGAAAGTTGAGTGCTCCTGCATGAGAAACATGTAGCCCCTGGCCTTTCTTCCATTTTATCTTCTCCATGACAAACTTGCCTTTGACCTTGGGATCTCTTTCCTAAGAAGCCTGACTGTGACTCCAAAATCCCAAATACTGAATCCAGGATTCCCTGCCAGTCAATGAGGGTTCCCGCTCAATCAAGACTCAGGGTGACACCTTTACCAGCCTTATTCTAGATACTAACTCCAAGTTATAAGTCCATTTAGATTTCTGGGAAAGAAACCACTTAGGACATCATGAAACTCGAGCTTTGAGGCCAGCACTGCCATCAGCAAGTTGTATGACCCTAGGCAAGTGACTAAATGCTTCTGAACATTCGTTTTCTCAGCTGCAATTTAAGTGATTTAAACTAGATATTCTCAAGGTGCCCACTGCCAGTTGTGGAGCTTTGGGATGCAGTGGATGGAAGCTAGGCAAATCACAATTTTGTCCAGCTCTCAGCGGTTGTAAAAATCAAATTAAAAAAAAATCCAGTGAAATATGCTTTTTTCTGTGTGAATATCTGAATGAAATATTCATTAGTAGATTGCTTAAGGTACTGTATACTGCCTTTATTTTTAGAGAGATTTTTAAAACAATAAAACTAAACAAACTTCCTTCCTTCTCTCTCTTTCCTTCAAAGGGTAGTTTTCCAACATCTACAAACAAATGTCACAAAACATAGCACTTGATCATGTATTTCTTTGCCCCGCATATATAAAATAAGAAAATGCACTGAAAGCACTTTGAAAATGTGAAAGTACTATGTTCCTATAAAATAACCAGGACAACATTAGGAGGGCTGGATGAGTTCTTCTCCTGTAGTAGAGGCTACTGGAAAATAAGGATTTGTCTTCTGCTTTTTGTAGCCCTCATGAGTCGTGGCATGGACTGAGGCAAAGAACAGACACTTGTTGACTTGACAATATTTTATCACCGTGTCTAAGCTCACATGTACTCACCATGTGTGTGCTCAGTCGTGTCCAAATCTTTGTGACCCCATAGACTGTAACCCGCTGAGCTCCTCTGTCCATGAGTTTCCCAGGCAGTAATACTGGTACGGGTTGCTACTTCCTACTCCAGGGGATCTTCCAGACCTAGGGATCGAAGCCACATCTTTTGGGTCTCCTGTATGGCAGGTAGATTCTTTACCACTAGTGCTCTCTGGGAAGTCCCTTATTCTCTGTAGTCCCTCTCATTAAAATCTGATAAAAAATGATTCCTAAAGCCATCAAACCATCACCTATATTTTAAACACATTGGATAATGACTATAGGAAAGTTGAGTGCTCCTGCATGAGAAACATGTAGCCCCTGGCCTTTCTTCCATTTTATCTTCTCCATGACAAACTTGCCTTTGACCTTGGGATCTCTTTCCTAAGAAGCCTGACGGTGACTCCAAAATCCCAAATACTGAATCCAGGATTCCCTGCCAGTCAATGAGGGTTCCCGCTCAATCAAGACTCAGGGTGACACCTTTACCAGCCTTATTCTAGATACTAACTCCAAGTTATAAGTCCATTTAGATTTCTGGGAAAGAAACCACTTAGGACATCATGAAACTCGAGCTTTGAGGCCAGCACTGCCATCAGCAAGTTGTATGACCCTAGGCAAGTGACTAAATGCTTCTGAACATTCGTTTTCTCAGCTGCAATTTAAGTGATTTAAACTAGATATTCTCAAGGTGCCCACTGCCAGTTGTGGAGCTTTGGGATGCAGTGGATGGAAGCTAGGCAAATCACAATTTTGTCCAGCTCTCAGCGGTTGTAAAAATCAAATTAAAAAAAAATCCAGTGAAATATGCTTTTTTCTGCTTCCCTGGTGGCTCAGAGGTTAAAGCGTCTGCCTCCAATGTGGGAGACCCGGGTTCGATACCTGGGTTGGGAAGATCCCCTAGAGAAGGAAATGGCAATCCACTCCAGTATTCTTGCCTGGAGAATCCCATGGACAGAGAAGCCTAGTAGGTTACAGTCCATGGGGTCACAAAGAGTTGGACACGACTGAGCAACTTCACCTCACCTTATTCTTCTACCAGCAAAAGCACATTCAGGCTTGACATGGGTGCGAAACATTTCCACAAGCTTGTGTTTGCAAATTCTTGATGATTCTTTAATGTGTATAGTTTCTGTGTGAGCCAAGCAGCCACACTGGTTGTAACTGAGGTAACCAAGTCTTGGCTGCACGAAGTATTTGGAAGGGTCTGTGGCATTACTCAATTTTTCTGCAACCATTCTCTGGGTCCCGTCTCCAGATGGCACATTGAGACAATGAATGTACCTATTCCTTAACGCTTCTACAATGGCCATGCTCTGACTCTAAAGTAAAAACTTTATACCACAGTTCATTCTGAGAGGCTTTGGACAATGATGTTGTCATATGTCTGAATCAGAAGGTTCCTAATTACCCGTCCGATGAGCCAAGGATGCTGCAGTTTACAAAACTCCAGAAAGTGAGCTTCCCTGCTCTGTTCTGTTCTAGCCTTGAGCTCCAGGAGGACCACAATTGTTACCTCATGCCTGAAGCCCCAAAGCCTGTGCCTACTGGTGGCTTGATCACCAGCTCAAACAGACCTACCAGGAGCTATTAATATGAGGTGAGGATGCTGTGAAGAAGGGGACGTGAGAATAATATGTAAGTGCAAAGCACAAGCACAGTATTCTCTGTGAGAAAAAGAGAAACGTCACATAAACATGGCTGAAAATTTGTTTATATCACGAAGGCACATCTTGAGTGGTCAGATAGCAAGAAATGATAATATTTAGCGTTGTTTTGTAACTTCTTGACTAAAGCGCAGTGGCGCTCACAGAGTGTTTGTCATCCGTGACCCGTGCGTCTAGAGCTCATCTGAAGAAGACTCATCAGTGTGTGTGCCCTCTTCCTTTCGGTATTTCTCTTTGTCTCCATGTCTCTCTCTGTCTCCATCCATGTCTCTCTCTGACACACACACACAAATGCAGAAGCACACACACACACTCCTTTATAACAGCTCACAATTTCGATCACTGGGTTATCTCTGAGGACTTTAGACAGAGGTCCAGTTATTTTCTATAGCTTCCCAAATTGTTTCTTTTACAGGGATGTTTACAATCTCAGAACAAAACCAATGAGTCACTGGGAAGTTGACAAACACACTCACTGCGACAATGATCTTTTTTCCTACGTGCAGGTTTTACTAAGTCATACTTACCACCTTGTTGTTTGCGGGTAGAAAGCCAATTTAATTTGGGCGTCACTGGATATTCATCTAATCATATATCAACTAGGAGTGAACTGTATACAAATCTTATCAAGTAACTTTGGAGACCTCAAAAGGTGCCTGGAATCTGTGTAGCATCTGAGAATCCACAAATTGTCCTCCCATGTGTGACAGGGTTAAGGAAGATTCATCTCACAGAATTCTAACACTTTTATGAGAAGTTAGAGAGAAATATGAGGACAGGCAGGAAACTTATTAAATCTGTTTATCACCATACCTCTAGCTCTCTCAGTTTGAACAAAGGACCCAAGTTGAAAGAAACAACTGATGCTGTGTTGACAAGCGGATGCATAATGGTGATCTTTTTGTTTCCCCAAGTTGTTTAGAACTACATCTGCGATATTTTACTTTTTCGGAGGAAAATAGGTTTTTAAGTTTCTCTGCATGCTGTGTAAATTTTAAACTACCTGGACTTTTCCAAAAAAAGTGTATGTGTGTGTTAGTTGCTCAGTCGTGTCTGACTCTTTGTGACCCCAAGAACTGTAGCCTACTAGGCTCCTCTGTCCATGGAATTTCTCTAGGCAAGAATATTGGAGTGGGTTGCCATTTCCTCCTCCAGGGGGTCTTCCTGATCCAGGGATCGAACCTGGGTCTCCTGCACTGCAGGTGGGTTCTTTGCCATCACCAGAGACACCAGGGAAGCCCCTTTTAAAAAAATAAATTCACATAAAGTATGATTTCATGAATGAAGGAGTTAAGTGTCCAAGAGAAGTTGCCCCCTGGCCTCACTTGTTAATGAACTTGGTCTGTTGGGTAACAGGAGGTTGTCATAATCAGCATAAAATATCAAATCTATAAATACCTGTGAAAGATTTCTTCCTCATTTCAAGGCAGACTCAGCCACAGTCCCCTGTGAAATTCATAAAAGACGCATCTGAAAAATTACTAGGACCTGGAATAACACCTAGGACATGGTAAGCTCTGGATCAATATTTATTCTTTAATGAAAATTAAACATTTTCAGATGGAAAGCAGTATATCCTCTACATGACCCTAGAAACCATAGAAAACACAGCTAGGAAGGGCATTCAAATTGCTGTTCCCAAACATCAAGGGCACCAGAAAGGTCTGGGGACCTCCTGCTGTGCTGGGCTGACCTTTTCCTGGCCAGAAATGAAAGGAGTGTGGGGAGGTCTGGGCTTGACACCTGGGCAGCGTGTGTTACTTCAGCTATGGCCGGCACTTCCTTATAAGCCATTGTAGGAGAACATCAGTGTTTCAACCAGTAAGAATATGCATCGTCCAATTGGTCCTTGAACTTAAAAGCGAAGTTGCTCAGTCGTGTCCGACTCTGCGGCCCCATGGACTGTAGCCTACCAGGCTCCTCCGTCCATGGGGTTTTCTTAGTCCAGTGTAAGAAAGGAGTGGTCACAGAGGCAGTGACACCGTGCCTCATCCCTTAGCGCAGTGGTCGCCAACCTTTCTGGCTCCAGGGGCTGGTTTCATGGAAGGTAATTTTTCCATGGACCTGGGGAGGGCTGGTTTGGGGATGAGTCAAGTGCACTGCATTTACTGTGCGCTTTAGTTTTATTATTATTACTTCAGTTCCACCTCATATCACCAGGCACTTAATCCTGGAAGTTGGGGATCCCCGTCTTAGGGGATAAAACAAAGGGCAGAACACGTCCAGGGCTGAAGCCCCTCATTCCCAGTCTTCAGCATCTTGTTTTATTTCTCCACCTCTGAGAGAAGAGGCCCTGGAAGGGGTTCCTGGCCAGGTCAGGTTAGGAGGAGGGCCAACCTTGGAGCTGCTCTCTGAGGGACGAGCTGATGCCTGCCTGCAAGCCCTCTGTAACAGCAGCCAGTGCTGATGAGAATAAATGATCACAGCTCCTGGTCTTTGAAAGGATACCAGGGTGACCAAACAGAAGTGCAGGTATCTGATCCGTTAGACTAATTCAGTCACAACAGCTACCATATTTGATTTGGAAAAAGAGCCAAGAAAATTATCGGCCAGTTAGCATCTGAATGTAAATGCTGATCTCGTTTACTCATTTATACCAGGATCATGACACAGCTAAGAAACATTCCTCTGTTGTGACTAAGGCATGTGGATAAAAGCATCTAAAATGGACTTACAGTTTACAAACAGAAATTAACCTTACAACACAGCATGTTCTATATCGTTTTACGTTTAACCTATTGGGACATGGATACTCAGCTAAACCTTGTGGTCCCACAGTTACTCAAGCCTTCTAGTCATTGAAACATGCTTACTTGCTTAATACTAAAGATGTCTTTTCAGAGATCGTCTTCACTCTTCCTTGCCCCTTGGCTTGATGACTTGTCATTTTCCAAAATAAAATAGTAGCAGTATCTTACTATTTGTAATTCTTAAAGATCTCTTGAAATAATATTAGATATAAACTACTTATAATCTGAGGGAAATATGGTTATCTTTGGACTAGAGAAAAGAGAATTGGTACTTAACTGTTTCTTGAAACCGGAAGATATAATCATATTCCCTTTAGGAATGAATATTTTAGGAATGATATCCACAGTCACAGGGCAGGGGTAGATATGTAACAAACAGTTTATTTGTTTATTCTCCACTGTCTGAAGAAATGTTAACTAAAGTCCAGGGCAATTCTTTTCCTACTGTCAGTGAATTTGTAGATACATTTGATAAGGAAATAAGAAGTTCAAACAGCACTGTTTAAGTTTTGACAGCATGGATTGATTTACCATGAATAAAGACAAACTCACTATTCTTTCTTTAAGAGGAGTGAAATTTGTTTGTTGCACAGAAAAGGTCTGTAGGAAATGTGCCTGGATACCAACTAGAATTGGAAAAGCGTCAAGACACACTAAAGAGTCCAGCTCTAGCGCAGGAATTCTCAGACATAGAAGGGCACTTTCACGTTTATCTTCCTGCCCCGGGATTTCTGGTCGTCACCTCCATACACTTTTTTTTTTCCTTCTGTACACAGGATAAGGCAATGCCTTTTTACTTGGTAAAGTCTATAATATTGAAAAGTTGTCACAGAGCACAGATCTATCTGACAGTGAATCAATAGTGATTATTAGAGCACCCAGCTATCTTATCGGCTATGTCGCTGCGAATAAGAACACTTGATGCCTTGTAGGAGCAGTCATTGTTGGCAGATTACCTCCAACTCGAACACACAGACACAAAGAGAAACAAAGTTTTCCTAAACTGTGAAACACTGTTCTCTTGATTCTTCCTTCCAGTTTCTCACTCAGTTCCAATGTAATTTTGGTTACTTCAGAGCACAGAGCAAGATAGATAGCCAGACACTAGGGAAAAAATAACAAATGACACATTATGAAAAAAAAGTCATAAGACATTTTTGAGAGATGTAGCAAAAAAAAATTCTAGTAAAATGTCCTGAAATACATAACTACAGTAATTATGTGGCAAATAAATGGGACAAAAGCAAGAAACTCCATGTCATATTTTCTGACCGAAGAATAAATGACCAGTTATCTGCTTGTGGTAAGTTAAATGATGCCTGTGTGTGCTGTGTGCTTAATTGCTCAGTTATGTTTGACTCTTTGCGACCCCTTTGACTATAGCCCACCAGGCTCCTTATTCATAGGATTCTCCAGGCAAGAATACTGGAGTGGCTTGCCATGCCCTCCTCCAGGGGTCTTCCTGAACCCAGGAACTGACCTCACGTCTTCTGTGTCTCCAGCATTGGCAGGCGGGTTCTTTACCACTAGCACCACCTGAAAATCCATTTCACTTCACTATGCACTTATGGTGAGTTAAGTAATGCACCACTCTCCCAAAGATATCTGCATCCTAAAACCTGGAACTGAAGTTTAGCTTTTTTTGGAGGAAAGAAAGATCTTGAGATGTGGCTAAGAATTCTGAAATCTGGAGTTGTCCTGCATTAGCCAGGGGAGCCCTATGTGCAATCGCACGTGCTCTTATGAGAGGCAGGCAGGTATGGAAGGTGATATGAAGACACCCCCACAGAGGAAGAGGTTAGAGTGACCCGGTTACAAGCCAAGGAATACCAGTGGTTGCCAACAGGTGGAAGAGACAAGAACCAGATTCTCCCCTAGAACCTCTGTGGGAGGCTCCCAATGTCTTGATTTCAGCACAGCAATACTGATCTCAAATTTCTGTTCTCTGGAACTGTGATAGAATGCCTTTCTGTTATTATAAACCATCAAAAATGTTTGTGATCATTTGTTTGCTAAGTCACATCAGTCGTGTCCGACTCTTAGTGATCCCATGACTGAAGCCCACCAGGCTCCTCCATCCATGGGATTTTCCAGGCAGGGATTTTCCAGGTGAGGGTACTGGAGTGGGGTGCCATTGCCTTCTCTGACAGTAACAATAGGAAACTAATACTCTATCCATGAATCAGACAACAGATGTTTTACTGAAGCATGCCCAGTAAGCATTTATCTCAGGCTGATGGCACTCTTCAAAAAATAAAAATAAAAAATGCAATTCTTGAGTAGAATTTTCAGAATGGCTTTCTATCTTGGGTTTCTCCATTCCTTCTACTTCTCTTATTGAAAAAAAATGGAGAGTATTAACTTGGCTAAGCAGAAGTGGCTGCTGATGTGGAGAAGAGGGAGAATAAGAGTCATTGATCCTGAGACTGCAAGGAAGTCAAGTCAGATGAGGCCAGGCATGATGAGTGAAGAGAAAATATCTTCTCCTACATGTTGTACCAAGGATTAGGAGAGTTGAAATCTAACACTGATTTCCAGTGATTACTTGTGTCTTCCTGGGCAAATGACTCTGTTTCTCTAGGTCTCAGTCTCCCCATCTATGAAATAGAGTCAGTTAGACACACTCAGGAATTCCTTGAAGCCCCAACATTCTACAGCTTTATCCAGCCTAGAGTTGGAATTAAAATTGGGGCTGGTGTACGGGATGATCTGGGGAGATGGTGTGGGGTGGGAGGTGGGAGTGGGCTTCGGCATTGGGAGATCGTGTACACCTGTGGCTGATTCATGTCAATGTATGGCAAAACCAATACAGTATTGTAAAATAGAATAAAGTATTAAAAAAAAGTAACAAGCTCAGCCTTATGTGTAATTAAAGAACTTGTAGTCGCTTACATGTGTATCAGACATCTCATTATCCCCATCCTATGTACATCACACATCAGGCATAGGAGTGTGGTGTCTGTGTGTGTGTTTCTGTGTAAAATTCCTCTATCCAGTTAAAAACTTCTGGATGAAATGATATAACACAGAGTAAATACATTTATCAATCTTCTTTGTAACTCTTCTCATTTGGTCATTATTTGAGACATATTACACACACACTGTAACTATTAGTTTATACATCCAGCTCTTGTTCAGTCTCTTAAGTAGTGTCCAACTCTTTATGACGCCATGGATTGCAGCATGCCAGGCTCCCCTATCCTTCACCATCTCCCAGAGTTTGCCCAAATTCGTGCCCATTGAGTCAGTGATGCTGTCTAACCATCTCATCCTCTGTCGCTCCCTTCTCTTTTTGCCTTCAGTCTTTCTCAGCATCACTCATTGTCTTTTCCAATGAGTGACTCTTTCCATCCAGTGGCCCA
The DNA here is from genome assembly GCA_006408675.1 of Madoqua kirkii. Lineage (NCBI taxonomy): Eukaryota > Metazoa > Chordata > Mammalia > Artiodactyla > Bovidae > Madoqua > Madoqua kirkii. The sequence continues at coordinate 46,915 of SJYC01037486.1, forward strand.
AGTATTGGAGCTTCAGAATCAGTCCTTCCAATGAATATTCATGGTTAATTTCCTTTAGGATTGACTGGTTTGATCTCCTTGCAGTCCAAAGGACCCTCAAGAGTCTTCTCCAGCACCACAATTTGAAAGCATACATCTGTCTCTAGCTCTAAACACTAATCTTCCTGAGAGAAGGAACTGAATCTTATTCATTACCGAATCCCCAGGATCCAGCATTTAAATGTCAATAAATACTTGTTGGATAGACATGACTGACTAGCTGGTCTTGCCTCATGACAGGATATCAAAATGCTCATGTGCAGTCAGATGGAAGGTCCCAGGAAGGGTGTAGCATTAAAACAAACACATAAACAAAAAAACATAACTTGCATATCCTAACCATAGTGGACAGTACCATCCATAAAGCATCTGCTGCTGCTAAGTCTATTCAGTCGTGTCCAACTCTTTGCGACCCCATGGACTGTAGCCCACCAGGCTCCTCTGTCCATAGGACTCTCCAGGTAAGAATACTGGAGTGGGTTGTCATTTCCTTCCCCACCATAAAGCATCTTCCCCAGGCTCTTTTTCATAGCTCGAAGACTTTATCATATTTTCTTTGGGGAGAAAACTTTATGTGCTTTATCAGAGGTTTGCCTTTTTAGAACATTTCTCTCTCTAAGTGAGTGAGTGTGAGTGTGAAGTCGCTCAGTCGTGTCCAACTCTTTGCGACCCCATGGACGTAGCCTACCAGGCTTCTCTGTCCATAGGATTCTCCAGGCAAGAATACTGGAGTGGGTTACCATTTCCTTCTCCAGGGGATCTTCCCAACCCAGGAATCGAACCCGGATCTCCCACATTAGAGGCAGACGCTTTAACCTCTGAGCCACCAGGGAAACTCTTACCTCTCTAAAGCACCATTAAATTGTTAATTGAAATAAAAGAGACAATTTGTAACGGGGACTTGAAGAAGTGGTAATTAGAAACAGGTGTTGTATTGCGATGGAATGCTTTTCCTTATTATTAGCTTTTCCTTGTTATTATTCTTTTTAAATTACACTGTTTGGTAGATGAACTTCAGGTGTTTTTCCACTGAAAAATAACAGCAAAGAAAATTGCCAAGCAAGGTGACAGTAGGTAAAGAAATGAGTATTTGGTTGGGCTACATTCATTTCATGATTTTTCTCGCTATTTTTTTAAAAGAATTAATCCAACTTGTGAGGAAGAAAATGTGCTGCGTTATATAAACTCCACTCTACCGGAGAAAATCTGCAGACACAATGCTCTCAAGCCCTGGATTAAGCTTGATTTGACAAGGATACTCTTTAACACTCCTGGTTTAAAAAAACAATCCAGTAGAAGGTCCTTAATTTGTAGCATCTTTAGGAGAAAGCACTGATATCAAACTAACAATAAATTAACAATATTCCACTCAGACTTTTTTTGTTGTTCACTCAGTTGTGTCTGATTCTTTGCGACCCCATGGACTGCAGCACTCCACTCAGACAGGAGACCCTGTATTTATGCTGAACTCCCTCTGTCACTGTGAACCGAGATGTCAGATGTTTTATTTCTTTTGAGGCTGACCTGGGTGCTGCTGGGGTCATGGCATCCTTTCCACATCCTCAGGCAAGTCATTCAAATGACAACTATAGTTTGCAGTATAGGATCTTTTTCATACACTCTTGACACATCATCTATAAACTATATACTCAAATGAGTTACAGTTCAGTTTAGTCGCTCGGTTGTGTCCAATTCTTTGTGACCCCATGGTCTGCAGCACGCCAGGCCTCCCTGTCCATCATCGACTCCCAGAGCTTGCTCAAACGCATGTCCATCGAGTCAGAGATGCCATCCAACCATCTCATTCTCTGTTGTCCCCTTCTCCTCTGTTGTTCTCTTCTTCTCATGCCTTCAATCTTTCCCAGCATCAGGATCTTTTCCAGTGAGTCTGTTCTTTGCATCAGGTGGCCAAAGTATTGGAGTTTCAGATTCAGCATAAGTCCTTCCAATGAATATTCAGGACTGATTTCACTTAGCTAGATATACTTTAACTAGTGTCAGATTTCTTTCCTTCCAAATCAGTTTTATAGTTCTGTTAAATTTGGTCCCTGTAAGTAACTAACAGTTACTTACGTACTTAGTAAGGAAGTTGTGTCCTTACTAACTGGTCTGTGGGTGCAAACAAATCAATTCTAAACTATTTCTTCTCAGCACCAGACCCTCTTTTTTGTTGTTATTAGACTGCTTTCTCTGTGCCTCTAGTCACAACACCCCTCTCGCTAAACCATCTTCATCACTTCTCCGCTCTTCACTCTGCAATTGCTTTTTAAAATCTCTTAATGTCTGTTTCTTCTAAATGCCATCTTTCTCTGGTTCCGCTAACTAGGCTATAAAGTATATTTCTGTTAGCTCACAGCTTCTTATTAAATGATTATTCCCCAATTTCTATACCATATCATGAGAGAGGAATAGTGAAAAAATCCCAAAACTCTTATCATGGGGCTGGGATTTTTAAAATATTCACCAGCTTTAGCAGAATATGAATAGAGCTGCATGTAGAAAAACATGCAGAATTGCATGTAGCTCTTGACTTCTCTTACCCAGGGCACTGTTTTGGATGATGTCTCAAAAGAGTTGAGAAATTCCAGCCAGAGTTTCCTGGAGAATTCAGACCCCATGAGAAACTTTATCATAATCAGTTAAAAATTGCAGGATAATTTATGATGTTAACATTTATTCATTCACCTCTTCATCAGCCACTCCAGACTTCAAAACAAAAGCCAACCAACTACTAGGCAAAATTTCCCCAAATGATATAGCAACGTTCTGTCTCCTAAGTCTTACTTTAATGCAATGGAAAGTGTTGTAATCTACCAAGGGCACCCTTCTCCTGTGGCAGACCCAACGAAGCAAGTAAGGGAAGAACAGAGCGGTGTGGCTTTGGGAAGTCAGAATCTTCCAAGATTCTTCGTTTGCTTTCCTACTTACCTACTACCCTGGGGATTAGCTTCTTGAAGAGTAGAGGAGATTAATGGCCACACTGATGTTATCCCCTGATTTAAGTTACAGGGCATGAGCCACCAGACCTCTGGTCCCAGGGTCACTCACCAGTTTATATCACTGTGAGTTGGTCCCGGCATTTAAAAGAAAAAAAAAAAACAGAGGAAATGTCACTTATTCAATAAAACAAGACAAAGTGGAATAAAGAAGAAAGTAAATTACGGTGGGGACAGGATGCTGTTGGAAAGAAGCAGGTAGATGGACCTTGGATCTTGATGGCGAAGATCCATCTTGGGTCTTAAGTGGAACAGATTGCCCTTCCTCTAGGGAAAACCAAGAGTAAATAAATCACTGGGTCTCCCTTCAGCTCCCTTCATTCTCTGCATACTTAAACTGCATACTTGAAGTGCTTATCTGGTCTTGCTTCTGAATTCTTAGATTCACCTGGGTGAATTCCTCTTTGATTGCTACCAAAGTTATCTCCCTTAATGCAAATCGACAGACTAAAAGCCATAAGCATTTTCAGAATAAATCAGGATGGACATAACTAAATAATACAGTGAGAGACTTTGTAAAGAAAATGGAACGTCTAGGTCGAATCAAAGTCACACAATAGGGCTCCCCTGGTGGCTCCGTGGTAAAGAATCCACCTGCCAGAGCCCTGGTCCGGGAGGACCCCACATGCTGAGGAGCAAGTAAGGCCATGGCCACAGCCACTGGGCCTCTGCTCTAGAGACCCTGGAAGAGCAACTACCGAGCCCACAGGCTGCAACTACTGGGGCCTGTGCTCTGCAACAAGAGGAGCCACCACGATGAGAGGCCCAGACGTCACACCAGAGAGCAGAGCCCGTTGGCCACAGCTAGAGAGAGGCCCACGCGGCAGGGAAGACCCAGCAGAGCAAAAAAGAAACCAATGAAATAAAATTAAGAAAAAAAGCCACTCAGCAGATGAATGGATAAGAAAGCTGTGGTACATATACACAATGGAGTATTACTCGGCCATTAAAAAGAATACATTTGAATCAGTTCTAATGAGGTGGATGAAACTGGAGCCGATTATACAGAGTGAAGCAAGCCAGAAAGAAAAACACCAATACAGTAATACTAATGCAAATATATGGAATTTAGAAAGATGGTAACAATAACCCTGTATGCGAGACAGCAAAAGAGACACAGATATGTAGAACAGTCTTTTGG
>SJYC01037487.1:0-17234 GCA_006408675.1 Madoqua kirkii
TCTACCAAGGGCACCCTTCTCCTGTGGCAGACCCAACGAAGCAAGTAAGGGAAGAACAGAGCGGTGTGGCTTTGGGAAGTCAGAATCTTCCAAGATTCTTCGTTTGCTTTCCTACTTACCTACTACCCTGGGGATTAGCTTCTTGAAGAGTAGAGGAGATTAATGGCCACACTGATGTTATCCCCTGATTTAAGTTACAGGGCATGAGCCACCAGACCTCTGGTCCCAGGGTCACTCACCAGTTTATATCACTGTGAGTTGGTCCCGGCATTTAAAAGAAAAAAAAAAAACAGAGGAAATGTCACTTATTCAATAAAACAAGACAAAGTGGAATAAAGAAGAAAGTAAATTACGGTGGGGACAGGATGCTGTTGGAAAGAAGCAGGTAGATGGACCTTGGATCTTGATGGCGAAGATCCATCTTGGGTCTTAAGTGGAACAGATTGCCCTTCCTCTAGGGAAAACCAAGAGTAAATAAATCACTGGGTCTCCCTTCAGCTCCCTTCATTCTCTGCATACTTAAACTGCATACTTGAAGTGCTTATCTGGTCTTGCTTCTGAATTCTTAGATTCACCTGGGTGAATTCCTCTTTGATTGCTACCAAAGTTATCTCCCTTAATGCAAATCGACAGACTAAAAGCCATAAGCATTTTCAGAATAAATCAGGATGGACATAACTAAATAATACAGTGAGAGACTTTGTAAAGAAAATGGAACGTCTAGGTCGAATCAAAGTCACACAATAGGGCTCCCCTGGTGGCTCCGTGGTAAAGAATCCACCTGCCAGAGCCCTGGTCCGGGAGGACCCCACATGCTGAGGAGCAAGTAAGGCCATGGCCACAGCCACTGGGCCTCTGCTCTAGAGACCCTGGAAGAGCAACTACCGAGCCCACAGGCTGCAACTACTGGGGCCTGTGCTCTGCAACAAGAGGAGCCACCACGATGAGAGGCCCAGACGTCACACCAGAGAGCAGAGCCCGTTGGCCACAGCTAGAGAGAGGCCCACGCGGCAGGGAAGACCCAGCAGAGCAAAAAAGAAACCAATGAAATAAAATTAAGAAAAAAAGCCACTCAGCAGATGAATGGATAAGAAAGCTGTGGTACATATACACAATGGAGTATTACTCGGCCATTAAAAAGAATACATTTGAATCAGTTCTAATGAGGTGGATGAAACTGGAGCCGATTATACAGAGTGAAGCAAGCCAGAAAGAAAAACACCAATACAGTAATACTAATGCAAATATATGGAATTTAGAAAGATGGTAACAATAACCCTGTATGCGAGACAGCAAAAGAGACACAGATATGTAGAACAGTCTTTTGGACTCTCTGGGAGAGGGAGAGGGTGAGATGATTTAGGAGAATGGCATTGACACATGTGTAATATCATATATGAAACAAGTCACCAGCCCAGGTTCAATGCACGATACTGGGTGCTTGGGGCTGGTGCACTGAGATGACCCAGAGGGATGGTACGGGGAGGGAGGAGAGAGGGGGATTCAGGATGGGGAACACGTGTATGTCTGTGGCAGATTCATGTTGATGTATGGCAAAACCAATACAATATTGTAAAGTAATTAACCTCCAATTAAAATAAATAAATTTATTTTTTTAAAGTCACTTAAAGGAACAAGAATTTATTTTGTTGTAACCAGTTGCCTCCAAATAGATTTTGATTACTTTGATTACCAAGGGTGTTTGGCAAAGAAAGCCAGCTTGGGGCGTGCAGTCACAGTCCTAGGTTCTTCCGGGCTGGCTACACAAGCTTTGTGACCACAGGCAAATCATTTCACCTCTCTGTGTCTTTCCTCTGTTTTCTCATCTGTAAAACATGATAATAATGCATGTCCTACACCGATTTGTTCCACATACAGCTCATAACACTAATTATATAGACAACATTTTTTGAAAAAATGAGATGTACCACAGCAAAATCATCCTAATTCAGTCCTCTTCCTTATTCCTTTATATCTAGGGTAAAGTCGCAGAGTGTTTAGATAGCTGACCTGAGACCTGAAAATCTTTCTAGAAGGCTGTGTCATTTCAGAAGAAAGCAAAATCAAAAAACAAATTAAAAGTTCTTCAGGCATAACTTTCCTTGGAGGTGAAATAAAGCCAGGACTCTGACACTAGCTGATGTGGCTGTGGGATTATTTTTGGAAGAAGCGGGAAGGTCACACAGGAAATGAAGAGGAAGGCTATGGCTTTAGCTGTTTGCAGTCAGCTCTTCTGTTGGGGTCAATTGTGGGAGCTGCACGGAATGAAATCTGAGATGGGTGCCTTGGACCTCGAACCTGGAAAGTGCTGTCCGACTAGCCAGCATTCTTTGTGTGTTACACAGCCACTTTCACTGGAGGGATTAAAAAGTATTTATGTTATTATATGATATTCTCTTTTTCTGATTTACATCACTTTTATGACAGTCTCTGGATCTGTCCACATCTCTGCAAATGGCACACTTTTGTTCCTTTTATTGGCTGAGTAATATTCCAATGTATATGTGTACCACATCTTCTTTATCCTAAATGATGGACATTTAGGTTGCTTCCATGTTCTGGCTATTGTAAAGAGTGCCGCAATGAAATTAGGGTGCATGTATCTTTTGAAATTATGGTTTTCTCCAGATATATGCCCAGGAAGGGGACTGCTGGGTCATATAGTAGTTTTTAGTTTTTTTAAGGAATCTCCACACTGTTCTCCATAGTGGCTTATCAATTTACGTACCCAGCAACACTGTGAGAGGGTTTCCTTTTCTCCATACCCTCTCCAGCATTTACTGTTTGTAGATATTCTGATGATGACTGTGACAGATGTTTACAAGACTCACTGTGGTAGTCACACCGTAATATATGCAGACATCAAATTATTAGAGCGTATACCTGAAACTAACACAATATTGTATATCAACTATATTCCAATAATGAAAAAGAACTTGTCTTTCAAAAGAAAACTATTTATGTCCTTTTGCTTTGTTGTTGTTGAGTCACTCAGCTGTGTCTGACTCTTTGGGACCCCATGGACTGTAGCCTGCCAGGCTCCTCTGCCCATAGGATTCTCCAGGCAAGAATACTGGAGTGGGTTGCCATTTCCTCCTCTGGGGGATCTTCCAGACCTAGGGATGCAGGTCTCCCCCATTGGCAGGGGGATTTTTACCACTTGAGTCATCTGGGAAGGCACCCCTTTCTCTTAGTATTTGCAAGATTTGCCAGAGGAAATGCCTGGATGCTTTCAATTTCTAAAAGGCTAAACAAAAGTAAAGTCAGAGAGATAGGCTGGAGGTAGCATTGCTTTCCTTTCCTCACTGACAAATGCAAATATGCCCATTGGATCCCTAGGTGCTCCAACTTCTGAACCCCACCCTGCAGACAGTCTTACTATGGACAAGTAGGATTTGTGCAGCCAAGGTCTGGTATGATTTGCTAAATGACTGGGGTGCATAGAGATGTCTGTTTTGATTCAGCCAAAGTGGCCACAATTTTTCATTTTAAATTAAAAAAATTGACTGAACTTGCTTGTTATGCCATTGGGTAAGGACTGGGTCAGGATCTGAACGGAGTTTGGTGCAACTGGCGGAGCCAGTTAAGTATGTCACCTCTCCACCCTGAGGCAGTGGCTGTGATTCACATCCCCCAGCGCTTATGTGAGCCTGAAAGGGTTTGAAATGACTGAGAAGTGGCAGAAGGAATACCTCATTTCCGATCTCATTCACGAGCTTTCTTCTCCCTTCTAGGCTGTGGAACCTTTACTGTCCCCATTACTGACACTCACGAAACATAAGGGTTCACTTGCTGTCACAGACGGAGCTCTGTTTGCATTTGTTAAATGGTAAGCGGAAATTCGTCATGAGGACTTTTGGAAACTGTGCATGGAAAACAACAAGAATGAAAACATCTTCTGAAAATTTAAGCAATTTACAGAGTATGAATGTGCTTTCTTAGAAACTCTGGGGTCTTAAAGTTTTCAATACTTTTAACTCAACAAATATATAGAGCTTAATGTGTGCTGATACTGTTAGCACTTCACAATGATCAACTTTTCTTCAGTTCTTATGAGAACTTGTGAGATAGATACACTTATTTTTTTCTATTAATATTTTGCAAATGAGGGAGTGGAGCCACACAGAGGGTATATGACTTCCCTCCAAAGTCACAAATCTAATTAGTGGAAAAACTAGGATTCAAACCCAGGTTCCTGCACCAGAATCCATGAGCCTTCAGCTTTGGAAAGCTTCTAAAGGGAACGGCTGGAGCAGACATGATGTAAACAGTCAGTAAGGCGCCTAAACGTTATGAACCTGAATGCTTTCCCCTTGGATCATCAGCTTTTTATTAGCTGATGTAAAAATATTTTCAAACCATTACACTTAGAAGTCTGGCATTTAACAGATTCTTATTTTAAAAGGAACTGAAAATAATTTTAATTACTGAGGATATGCAGACACAGTACTTTGCCAACAAAGGTCCGTCTAGTCAAGGCTATGTTTTTTCCTGTGGTCATGTATGGATGTGAGAGTCAGACTGGGAAGAAAGCTGAGCGCCAAAGAATTGATGCTTTTGAACTGTGGTGTTGGAGAAGACTCTTGAGAGTCCCTTGGACTGCAAGGAGATCCAACCAGTCCATTCTGAAGGAGATCAACCCTGGGATTTCTTTGGAAGGAATGATGCTAAAGCTGAAACCCAGTACTTTGGCCACCTCATGCGAAGAGCTGACTCATTGGAAAAGACTCTGATGCTGGGAGGGATTGGGGGCAGGAGGAGAAGGGGACGACAGAGGATGAGATGGCTGGATGGCATCACGGACTCGATGGACGTGAGTCTGAGTGAACTCCAGGAGTTGGTGATGGACAGGGAGGCCTGGCGTGCTGCGATTCATGGGGTCGCACAGAGTCGGACACGACTGAGTGACTGAACTGAACTGATGCAGGAGAAGGAAGCCCTCTGTGCATTCTTGTTGGGACCAACCCTGCCTCAGTCTGTGCACTAGGGCCTGGAGAGAGTTTACTGATCCCTAGGTGTCTGTAGGAACAGCACACGCTTTAGACATGGTGGGTCCCAGGGCTGAATGAATAAATGCCACTCCTTTTCCCTCCACTCCACAATGAGGGCTTGACTCAAGTCTTGGGTGAAGGCTTTGTCCTGCCAGCACTAAATACTGAGATACCATCTTCAGTCTTCCTTGGAACTTTCCAACTTCAGCCCTGCTTCATTGTGATCTTTTCTTCATGAGGTTTTGTTTGTTTTTTTTTTTTTAATCAGTTCTACCTTCTGGTTTCACCCCATATTTGCGGTTCTCTACTTTCTACTCATTTAATTAACATGTATCTTATTTAACTTACATCTCTTTAGCAACCACCATGAACAGACAGTCCAGCTACAGTTTCATGTTAACCCTCACAGAACTACAGAAAACCCAGTCATCTCAATTTATGTCATGCACAAACAACTGTGCCAATCAAATGTCCCAAGAACTATATAAGAGGATTCATTAGTTTCTTATTGGTGACTTGAAACAACCTCTCATCACATCTTCTTACTTTCTCTTCTGGTCAAATCTCCCTCTGCCTCCCTTATTTAAGGACACTTATATTATGCTTAAGGGCCCTCTGGATAATTCAGGATAACTTCTCCATCTCAAGATCCTTAATCAATCTGCAAAGTTCCTCTGGTGTATGAAGTTATCATTCCCAAGTTCCAGATATTTTTGGGCCCATTATTAAGCCTACTATGCTGCTGCTGCTGCTGCTGCTAACTTGCTTCAGTCATGTCCAACTCTGTGCAACCCCATAGACGGCAGCCCACCAGGCTCCCCCATCCCTGAGATTCTCCAGGCAAGAACACTGGAGTGGGTTGCCATTTCATTCTCCTACTATAGATGTGCAAATAAACTTTATTATATTTCTAAGAGACAGATACCCATTTTTATGCTCTGTGGACAAACTCAAAACACAAAATATCAACCGATGTTAAATCTACACAGTCAAATGATGAAGAGGTCAATAATGTGTTTCTTCTTTTCAGTAAAACAAATAGTCTGAATGCAGTTAAACACCATCATAGTTGAATTATGTAAGGAGCCTTTCTATTTTCAGTACAATTATAAGATAGTAATGAGGACCCTGTAAGTGAAACAACATAAGAGACACAGAGGTATAGAACGGACTTTTGGCTTCTGAGGGAGAGGGAGAGGGTGGGATGATTTGGGAGAATGGCACTGAAACATGTATACTATCATATAAGAAATGAAGCGCCAGTCTATGTTCAATGCAGGATACAGGAAGCTTGGGGCTGGTGCACGGGATGATCCGGGGAGATGGTGTGGGGTGGGAGGTGGGAGGGGGCTTCGGCATTGGGAGATCATGTACACCTGTTGCTGATTCATGTCAGTGTATGGCAAAACCATTACAGTATTGTAAAATAGAATAAAGTTTTAAATAAAAAAAACCACATCAAATACATTTCAATAAATAAATTAAGAATGACTTTAAAATAAAAAGATTCGTGAAAAAAAAGAAAATTACAAAATGACAGTATGACTACAATTCTCTATTTTTAAACTTTTGGAAATATCCAAGTCATTATGAAATTTCAAAATTTCCTTCTGGAAAAAAAAAAGTCTCTTGACCTTTAGGTTATTTCTTAGAAAGTACGATGGTTTTTAAACATGTCCATAAATTTCAAAGTTCCTTCCTTCAAACGTTCCTTCTTTTCTCTCTCCTTGAACTTCAGGGGAGCTTTGTGACTACATCAAAACAAATGAAATACGGCAGAAGTGACTTTTCGTGACTTCCAAGATTAGGAAAAATCTGTGTTCAGTTCAGTCACTCAGTCGTGTCTGACTCTTTGCAACCCCATGGACCGAAGCACACCAGGCTTCCTTGTCCATTACTAACTCCTAGAGCTTCCTCAAACTCATGTCCATTGAGTCATTGATGCCATCCAACCATCTTATTCTCTGTCATCCCCTTCTCCTCCCACCTTCAATCTTTCCCAGCATTAGGGTCTTTTGAAATGAGTGAGTTCTTCGTATCAGGTGGCCAAAGTATTGGAGTTTGAGCTTCAGCATCAGTCCTTCCAGTGAATACCCAGGTCTGATTTCCCTTAGGATGAACTGGTTTGGATCTCTTTGCAGTCCAAGGGACTCTCAAGAGTCTTCTCCAACACTACAGTTCAAAAGCATCAATTCTTCGGTGCTTAGTTTTCTTCAGAGTCCAACTCTCACATCCATACATGACCACTTGGGAGGGGGCTTTGGTACTGGGAGATCGTGTACACCTGTGGCTGATTCATATCAATGTATGGCAAAACCAATACAGTATTGTAAAGTAGAATAAAGTATTAAAAACAAAAACAAAAACAAAAACCATAGCCTTGAGTAGACAGACCTTTGTTGGCAAAGTAATGGCTCTATGTTTTAATATGCTGTCTAGGTTGGTCAAGATTTTCTTCCAAGGAGCAAGCGTCTTTTAATTTCGTGGCAGCAGTCACCATCTGCAGTCATTTTGGAGCCCCCCCCAAAATAAAGTCTCTCACTGTTTCCATTGTTTCCCCATCTATTTGCCCTGCAGTGATGGGACCCAATGCCATGATCTTAGTTTTCTGAATGTTGAGCTTTAAGCCAACTTTTTCACTCTCCTCTTTCACTTTCATCAACAGGCTCTTTAGTTATTTGCTTTCTGCCATAAGAGTGGTATCCTCTGCGTATCTGAAGTTATTGATATTTCTCCAAGCAGTCTTGATTCCAGCCTGTGTTTTATCCAGTCTAGCATTTCTTGTGATGTACTCTGTATATAAGTTAAATAAGCAGGGTGACAATATACAGCCTTGACATACTCCTTTCCCAACTTGGAACCAGTTTGTTATTCCATGTCCAATTTAACTCTTGCTTCTTGATCTGGATACAGATTTCACAGGAGGCAGGTCAGGTGGTCTGGTATTCCCATCTCTCTCAGAATTTTCTACACTTTGTTGTGATCCACACAGTCAAAGGCTTTGGCATAGTCAATAAAGAAGAATAGATGTTTTTCTTCAACTCTCTTGCTTTTTCAATGATCCAGCAGATTTTTGCAATTTGATCTCCGGTTTTTCTGCCTTTTCTAAAAGCAGCTTGAACATCTGGAAGTTCTCGGTTCATGTACTGTTGAAGCCTGGCTTGGAGAATTTTGAGCATTAATTTGCTAGTGTGTGAGATGGGTGCAATTGTGTGGTAGTTCGAACATTTTTTGGCATTGTCTTTCTTTGAGATTGGAATGAAAACTGACCTTTTCCAGTTCTGTGGCCACTGCTGAGTTTTCCAGATTTGCTGGCATATTGAGTGCAGCACTTTCACAGCATCATCTTTTAGAATTTGAAACAGCACATCTGGAATGCCATCACCTCCATTACCTTTGTTCATAGTGATGCTTCCTAAGGCCCACTTGACTCCACATTCCAGGATGTCTGGCTCTAGGTGAGTGATCACACCATTGTGGTTATCTGGGTCATGAAGGTCTTTTTTGTATAGTTCTTCTGTGCATTCTTACCACCTCTTCTTAATATCTTCTGCTTCTGTTAGGTCTGTACCATTTCTGTCCTTCATTGTGCCCATCTTTACATGAAAAATTCCCTTGGTATCTCTAATTTTCTTGAAGAAATCGCTAGTCTTTCCCAGTAATATTTTCCTCTATTTCTTCACATTGATCACTGAAGGCTTTCTTCTCTCTCCCTTTGGAACTCTGCATTCAAATGGGTATATCTTTCCTTTCCTCAGCTATTTGTAAGGCCTCCTCAGACAACCATTTTGCCTTTTTGCATTTCTTTTTTGGGGGGATGGTCTTGGTCACTGCCTCTTGTATAATGTCACAAACCTCTATCCATAGTTCTTCAGGCACTCTATCAGATCTAATCCCTTGAATCTATTTGTCACTTCCACTGTATAATCATAAGGGATTTGATTTAGGTCATACCTATATGGCCTAATGGGTTTCCCTATTTTCTTCAATTTATGTTTGAATTTGGCAGTAAGGAGTCACAGTCAGCTCCCGGCCTTGTTTTTGCTGACTGTATAGAGTTTCTCCATCTTTGGCTGCAAAGAATATAATCAATCTAATTTCACTATTGACCATCTGTGATGTCCATGTGTAGAGTCTTCTCTTGTGTTGTTGAAAGAGGATGCTTGCTATGACCAGTGCATTCTCTTGGCAAAACTCTTTTAGCCTTTGCCCTGCTTCATTCCGTATTCCAAGGCCAAATTTGCCTGTTTCTCCAGGTATCTCTTGACTTCCTACTTTTGCATTCCAGTCCCCTATAATGAAAAGGACATCTTTTTTGGGTGCTAGATCTAGAAGGTCTTGTAGGTCTTCATAGAACTGTTCAGTATAGACTTGGATTACCATGATATTGAATGGTTTGCATTGGAAACGTACAGAGATCATTCTGTCACTTTTGAAACTATATCCAAGTACTGCATTTTGGACTCTTTTGTTGACTGTGATGGCTACTCCATTTCTTCTAAGGGATTCCTGCCCACAGTAGTAGATAATAGGGTCATCTGAGTTAAATTCACTCATTCCAGTCCATTTTTAGTTTGCTGATTCCTAGAATGTCGACATTCACTCTCACCATCTCCCGTTTGACCACTTCCAATTCCCCTTGATTCATGGACCTAATATTCCAGGTTCCTATGCAATATTGCTTTTTACAACATTGGACCTTGCTTCCATCACCAGTCACATCCACAACTGGGTGTTGTTTTGTTTTGGCCCCGTCTCTTCATTCTCTCTGGAGTTATTTCTCCACTGTTCTCCAGAAGCATACTGGGCACCTACCGACCTGGGGAGTTCCTCTTTCAGTGTCATATCCTTTTGCTTTTTCATGCTGTTGGAGTTCTCAAGGCAAGAATACCAAAGTGGCTTGCAATTCCTTTCTCCAGTGGACCCTGTTTTGTCAGATACTCCAATTTTTTCCCCTGGGATGCTCACTTTCAGATCCTGAGCTGCCATTTTAAGAGTGTCACTAACCTGAAGGTGCCATTTTTTTCAGAGATTCTGTGGAAAGATTCCTGAAATGGAAAGAAATTCTGGAGGAGCTGCAGTGTTCCTGCCTCAGCTGGCAAGTCTCCACCTCCAGCCCCAAGTCCTTTCTTCCAGATGAGGCCTCAGATATACCACGCCAGCTGTCTGCAACCTAGGACCGCAGGCTAAGTCCAGCCCACACCTAATTTTTTTAAAGTAAAGTTTTATTGGAATGCAGCTATCCTCTTTCTTTTACGTATTATCTGCGGCTGTTTCAGTGCTTTAATGGCTGAGGTGAGTTGTTGTGACAGTGACTACTGGATTTGCAAACCCAGAATATTTACTGTTAATATTTGGCCCTTTACAGAAAACACTTGCCAATCCCTATTGTATAGACAAACTTACCTGACTGTGCTGTATCCACCCTTCCAACCCACAACATCTATGAGCATAAGAAATGCTTGTGGTGTACCAGTAAGATTTGGAGTACTTATCATGCAGTTTCAGATAGCTGGCACAGAGTTAGGGTGATATCACTAAGACATTTCTTCGACTATTTTGGTTTTAAATTGTGTATAAACTCATTTCATATCACTGATTTTGAAAAAAAAAAAGTTCCCTTCAGCTAGTACCTAATTTCTTGGCTCCTTTCACTGTAAACTCCTCTGAAGGGTGCATCTACCATTCTGCTCACTTCATTCCAACCAGGTCGTTGGTTTTTACCCTCATTACTCTTCCAGAGTGCTATTATCAAGATCATAAAAAACATCTTACCAAAATCAAGGTGTTCAGTTTTCTCAGCCTCTCAAGAGGTTTTGTTTCTGTTCTTGTTCTTGTTTTTTAATCTTGGTTGACCCCCCTTTCCTTTCTTCTCTAAGCTTCCAGGATCCCCTCACAGGCTTTGAGAGTTTCGCCTGACATGCCTCGGCATGTCTTGCCATCTCCCTTTGCGCCTCCTCTTCCAGCAAGCTTCTAGTTGTTTCAGGCCTCCAGGGCTTGCTCCTGTATCCTCATTTTCTCCTTACCTACTTTTATTATCGACTCTTTCTATTGGTAACTTTATCCAGCCTTGTGGCTCCAACCTTGAATATCCAAATGTCTACTGAAATTTCCACTGGGCTGTCTTAAGAGGTATGAAATTTCACAAGGCTCAAATATAACTACTGAGTCTTGCTATAAAATCTACCCTCTTAAAGTCTTCCTCATTATGTGAAATGGCATCACTACCTACTCAACTTGTCAGGAAAATTTTCATCATCCTTAAGATTTGTCTCTCATAGAAATTTCATGTTTAATCCATCAGTAAGTCTCATGGCACCAATTTAAAAACATGTCCTAACACTCATCATGTCATCTTTAAGCCACCACCATTCTCTACCCTCAGATACTATTTAAATTTGTTTTATTTCTTTATGTATGCAATATTTATCTTCATCACTACAATATAAGTTCCTTGGAGTCCAGAAGAATGCTTGGAACACAAAATATCCTTAATAAATACTGTTTGATGAGTGGCTAAATTAGAAAAGGAATTCAGCTAAAAAATTTCCTCAGAAGATAAAAATGAATGAAGGGCCAAAGATGCCATTAATTCTACAAGTGGTAAATATGGAGTTTTTGAGGCCTTGCTTATGACATTCTGCTTCTTGAATTAAGTGCAAATATTAGTTTATGAAATTATTTAAGTTTATAAATATACATTATAGCCTTTTGTATGTATAATGTTTCATAAAATGAAAGGTATGTTATAGAAGTTGGAAAAATAAGGCTATGCACCAAATGTAATCTACAGCCCAATTTTGTACAGCCTTTCAGCCCAGAAGAGTTTTTACATTTTAACAGATTATTAAAAAAGAAGAGGTGACAGAGATAGCATGTAGCCTACAAAGCCTAAAGTGTTTACTATCTTGTTCTTTACAGAACATGTTTGCTGCTTTCATGAAAATACAGAGATTGGTAGTTGTTTTATTGTATTAGAAACTTTCAAAAATCCCCATATTTTAAGGTGAGGATTTAATGAAGAAGGTGATGAATAAGCAAGTGGCCTGAAGTTCTACAGACCTGATAAAGGCAATTCATAAAAAAAACCCATAAATAATACAAGTGCTTCTAATTGACACAACCAAGGTCAATTAAATTTAATGCCAAAGGATATTAAGGAGGGACTAGTTGCTGAATATTGAAGATTTGAAAGAAGAAACATTTATGATTCAGTGTTCATTTAATATAAAATGTATGGCATACATTTTAGAATAATTTTCCATTTACTAAGGGGTTTACAGATTTTTAACTTTTTCTTCCCCTTGTAGATAAAATTTCGTATCTTAAGCTTAAATTCCTATTCCATCTCTCCAAATTGATGACTAATTAAAATATGAAGCATTAAAAATATTAAATTGATTACATGAGAGAAAAATCGTTAAAGTACTTATGGAAAGTGGATTAAAATGTTTGGGTTTGTATTGAATATTTACCAACTATCAGCTCAGTTCAGTTCTGTCATGTATGACTCTTTGCGATCCCATGAATCACAGCACACCAGGCCGCCCTGTCCATCACCAACTCTTGGAGTTCACTCAGACTCGTATCCATCTAACCCAGCATTTCTCATGATGTACTCTGCATATAAGTTAAATAAGCAAGGTGACAATATACAGCCTTGACATACTCCTTTTCCTATTTGGGACCAGTCTCTTGTTCCATGTCCAGTTCTGTTGTTTCCTGATTTGCATATAGGTTTCTCAAGAGGCAGGTCAGGTGGTCTGGTATTCCCATCTCTCTCAAGATTGCTGAAGTTTTTGTTACTGCTGCTATTAAAAGTGAATGCCAAAATAGCCACTGCACTGGACGCAATAAATGAAGCTTTCAAGCAAACATTATTCCTTTTAATGAGTTTTATCTTGCTGTCTTGGATATTTACATCAAATATTAACTTTTAGATAATTCAATGAACATAGCATGCTAACTTAAGAATTTGAGTAAGCTGAGAGGGGGTAGAGCTGTATTTTCAGGATGCTTTTAGCTGTTATTCTAAGCCTATGGCATTTTTTTCTTTCAAGTTAAATGCACAAATGTAAACAAATATATTATGTGTTTTTTGTAGTAGGTAAGTTACACTTTTCTGCATCCATTCCTCTTACATGTGTAACACCAAGCAGGCTATTTCAGTCGGGGTGGAGGGAGCTTGCCCCCGACCACCGCAAATTGTATGCAGCACAGGTGGAACTGTCAGTCAAAGTTCCCTGCTCTCTCCTGACAACAGATAAATTCCTGACCTGAGCCAGATTAGGGGGAGGGGCCCCTATCTCTTGAGAAGAATGGCTCACAGATGGAGAAGCAGTTGGCACCCAGGAGAGAGTCAGCCTGCTGAACGGGATCTGTGAGCTCTTCTGTTTCTTGTTCCCTCTTCGCCTGTTTCATTCACTTTAATTCAGCCCCCACACCCTGCCAATCAGTTTCATTTTTTTCCCCTCCCAGCACACACATCTGGTTTTGTCTCAAGTGAACCAGGGTCCTTCTTTTGTTTGCTATGCCCCATCAGAATATCTTCACATAGGTTCATGTAGATGTGTATAAGAGACAGCATCAATTCTTTGGCACTTAGCCTTCTTCACAGTCCAACTCTCACATCCATACATGACCACTGGAAAAACCATAGCCTTGACTAGACAGACCTTTGTTGGCAAAGTAATGTCTCTGCTTTTGAATATGCTATCTAGGTTGGTCATAACTTTCCTTCCAAGGAGTAAGTGTCTTTTAATTTCACAGCTGCACTCACCATCTGCAGTGATTTTGGAGCCCCCCAAAATAAAGTCTGACATTGTTTCCACTGTTTCCCATCTATTTCCCATGAAGTGATGGGACCAGATGACATGATCTTCGTTTTCTGAACGTTGAGCTTTAAGCCAACTTTTCCACTCTCCAGTTTCACTTTCATCAAGAGGCTTTTTAGTTCCTCTTCACTTTCTGCCATAAGGGTGGTATCATCTGCATAGCTGAGGTTATTGATATTTCTCCCAGCAATCTTGATTCCAGCTTGTGCTTCTTCTAACCCAGCATTTCTCATGATGTACTCTGCATATAAGTTAAATAAGCAAGGTGACAATATACAGCCTTGACATACTCCTTTTCCTATTTGGGACCAGTCTCTTGTTCCATGTCCAGTTCTGTTGTTTCCTGATTTGCATATAGGTTTCTCAAGAGGCAGGTCAGGTGGTCTGGTATTCCCATCTCTCTCAAGATTGCTGAAGTTTTTGTTACTGCTGCTATTAAAAGTGAATGCCAAAATAGCCACTGCACTGGACGCAATAAATGAAGCTTTCAAGCAAACATTATTCCTTTTAATGAGTTTTATCTTGCTGTCTTGGATATTTACATCAAATATTAACTTTTAGATAATTCAATGAACATAGCATGCTAACTTAAGAATTTGAGTAAGCTGAGAGGGGGTAGAGCTGTATTTTCAGGATGCTTTTAGCTGTTATTCTAAGCCTATGGCATTTTTTTCTTTCAAGTTAAATGCACAAATGTAAACAAATATATTATGTGTTTTTTGTAGTAGGTAAGTTACACTTTTCTGCATCCATTCCTCTTACATGTGTAACACCAAGCAGGCTATTTCAGTCGGGGTGGAGGGAGCTTGCCCCCGACCACCGCAAATTGTATGCAGCACAGGTGGAACTGTCAGTCAAAGTTCCCTGCTCTCTCCTGACAACAGATAAATTCCTGACCTGAGCCAGATTAGGGGGAGGGGCCCCTATCTCTTGAGAAGAATGGCTCACAGATGGAGAAGCAGTTGGCACCCAGGAGAGAGTCAGCCTGCTGAACGGGATCTGTGAGCTCTTCTGTTTCTTGTTCCCTCTTCGCCTGTTTCATTCACTTTAATTCAGCCCCCACACCCTGCCAATCAGTTTCATTTTTTTCCCCTCCCAGCACACACATCTGGTTTTGTCTCAAGTGAACCAGGGTCCTTCTTTTGTTTGCTATGCCCCATCAGAATATCTTCACATAGGTTCATGTGACACAGAACCAAAGCCTGAGAGGTATAAAGTTATGAACTGCATTTAGAAGATGAAAGCTGCTAAATCTCGGCACAAACTATTTCACTGCATTTTGATATATATATATATTTATATATATTTTTCAGGTTTGTTTAATCTAAGCTGCAAATGCTTGTGTACCACAAATAGTGTTTGCACAAGAAATGTTATCCAAATGGTTTCATGTGTATTAATGTTGACCCAGTGTATTGGTGTTAACCCAGTGTATTGATATTAACCCAGTATGATCTATGTGGTTGGGAAATGTGCTTTTGAGTCCTCCAATATTTATTTGAACCCTGTGAATTCTTTTAGATCATAGTGATTCAGGTAAATAATGAAACAAGAGTAAACACTAAGCAAACACATTTACTTTATCATGAGCTTGTTAATAGCACCTTCTTGTAATATCCAGTATAGGCAAATAAAAATTTTTTCCCTAATTTTCCACTGAAATTTGTCTTTATAACTTACAAAGCTGAGTTGTAGAGGGGGCTAAAAGGTTTGGGACTTTTAAAGGATCATCTCTAAGAAATAATCATGGATTCTATTTAGAATGCTTATTATTAACATCATCTAATCAGCCGTCACAGCAACCCAAAATGCAGGCATGGTCTGTGTTACCTGGTGAAAAAACTGAGGCTCAAAGAGGAAAAATTGACTTGCCTGAGGTCACCCCTTATTTATGAGGGAACAGAACTGAAATCTGAACCAAGGAATATCTGTCAGCCCAAGCTTTGACCCACTACACTATTTAATTTCTATAACAGATTCTATACGCTGTTCATCAGTCCATGAAAAAAATATCTACAGGGTGCAAGAAAAAATTGGATACAATTTGTCACACAAAATGGCTTTTTAAAACCAACTCAGATAAGAGACTTGGGTAGGTTGTAGTTGAAAATGGTGGGAGACACACACACACACACACACACACACACACACACACATTATATATATGTATATATCACAAATTTCAATCTCTGCTTTCTCACCCTGATCAGAACCCTAGAAATCATAAGTTCAATGCATAATACTTATGGTTACTAAAGAGACGAGTTCAGAACTCCCTTTAACAGTAAGATTTACATGAAAAAATAAAACCAACTTGAAGCATTCAAATGTGTGAGAATAGTGCCATAATTTTATCCAGTGCTCTCACAAACCCTGATGTGAAAAATGGGCATTAAAAATAGAAATTTCCAGAAATCAACTTGTACAATTGGACTTGGTGGAGCATAGGGACAATGGGGATAGATGGCAGTGTTCTAAAGCAAGAATATAAATTCATGCTACATAAGAAAGGCATTTCCTCTAAAAATTAGGGTGAAAGAAAATCCAAACCCAGCATCTGTTAGGTTGCCTTCTACAGGTGTGATTTTCAGAGTGAACTCAGTGTCACCTGGGAACTTGTTAGAAATGAAAATTCTCTGGCAGCATTAGACTTTACTGGATTAGAATCTCTAGGAGAGAAGCCGAGCAACCTTCATTATAATAAGCTCTCCAGGTGATTCTGATGCACGCTGAAGTTTGTAAACCACTGAGCTCCAGGTATTGATACAAACCTGCCTACATCCTGGATTTCAAACAGAAGCATGTAGGTCCTTGCTGTAGATGAGACTCTGGAGCTTTCCATGAAGGGAGAAGGAAATCTAAATAGCACAGCATTTACTTTATGTTTAATCTCCCCATGATGCCATCAAGGGATCTCAAAAACTGTCTGTCAGACATATATAGCAAATATTAATCTTATGCGATAATTGGGCATGTAGGAAACTTTATATATTTTCTGTTCATCCCACATCTCACCACGTTGGCAGAGAATCCAACCGGAGGCAATCTTAGGACCTCTTTTCCCCATGGTTTTAGGAGCATCTTCGATTGAATCATGGGTGTTAATTGTAGAAAACTTGGAAATATCAGGAAGGCATCTTCGTTTTCAGTCCACACTGGTTACCGCTGAGAAATCCACTGTAGAAGCCAGGAGGCCCATTTAGTTCTGGCTGTTCTGCTATTTTGTGGCAGACCATCACTGGGAAACTGTGTTCAAGGGTCTAGCTCCTCCGGGAATATCACGCAGACACAATGGTGGAGGTCTTGACAGTACCCCTAGGAGATCTCCAGAGGATGAAAGCAAGTTCCCACAGTTTTGGCAAACACAGTTTCCATTCCATTTCCATTCTGAAAAAAAACTCATTTTTCT
>SJYC01037488.1:0-10396 GCA_006408675.1 Madoqua kirkii
TCCTCCGGGAATATCACGCAGACACAATGGTGGAGGTCTTGACAGTACCCCTAGGAGATCTCCAGAGGATGAAAGCAAGTTCCCACAGTTTTGGCAAACACAGTTTCCATTCCATTTCCATTCTGAAAA
Organism: Madoqua kirkii; assembly: GCA_006408675.1. NCBI lineage: Eukaryota > Metazoa > Chordata > Mammalia > Artiodactyla > Bovidae > Madoqua > Madoqua kirkii. The sequence goes on from SJYC01037488.1 coordinate 130, forward strand.
AAAAACTCATTTTTCTGTGTAGCTACCCTCAAAAATACTCTCAGCTGGACTTCCCTGGGGGTATGGTGGATAAAAATCTGCCTGTCATTGCAGGGGTCGCAGGTTCAATCCCTGGTCTGGGAAGATCCTACATGCCACGGAGCAGCTAAGCCTGTGTGCCACAACCACTGAGCCAGCGCTCTAGAGCTTGTGCCCTGCAAAAAGGGAAACCTGTGATGAGAAGCCCGTGCACAGCAAGCAGAGAGGAGCGCCCACTCGCTGCAACGGGAGAAAGCCTGTGTGTAGAAAGAAGACCCAACACAACCAAAAATAGATAGAGGTAAATTCTTTAAAAAACAAAAAACCCACTCTCCACCAAGGTGCCTAGCATATTGTATCATATTTCCAAGAAAATTGGAATAAGTGTTTTCTTTAGGTACAGCCCCTGCTTCCCCATACCCCAAAGCCTCATCATTTACTGGTTCTATGAAAGAAATTTCTGTATGCTACTCAGTCATACCCTAGCCTGACTAGCGCTCATCCTCTGTAATCTCTCCCTGTGATGACTGCCCAGCAATAGGATTCAACTACTCATCCTATCTAGGGTATCTGAACCTTGCTGATGGGTTGGTCTTTGTAATCAAAATCGTCTTTATCCTGTAGCTGTATTTATCGAGCCCTTGCACTACGGCAGTCACTAGGAGCTTTCTATGCTTTCCCTTGTTGTGTCCGTTGTTGGTGTGTTCAGTCATGTCCGGCTCTTTGTGACACTTTGGACTGTAGCTTGCCAGGCTCCTCGGTTCATGGGACTCTCCAGGCAAGAATATTGGGGTGGGTTGCCATTTCCTTCTCCAGGGGATCTTTCCAACCTAGGGATCAAACCCATGTTTCTTGCATCTCCTGCATTAGCAGGCGGATTCTTTACCACTCAATTCAGTTCAGCCACTCAGTTGTGTCTGACTCTTTGCAACCCCACAATTGCAGCACGCCAGGCCTCCCTGTCCATCACCAACTCCCAGAGTTTACCCAAACTCATGTCCATGGAGTCGGTGATGCCATCCAGCCATCTCATCCTCAGTCGTCCCCTTCTCCTCCTGCCCCCAATCCCTCCCAGCATCAGAATCTTTTCCAATGAGTCAACTCTTTGCATGAGGTGGCCAAAGTACTGGAGTTTCAGCTTTAGCATCATTCCTTCCAAAGAACACCTAGTGCCACCAAATAGCCATAGGAGGCATTTCTGGATGAAGTACTTGAACCAGCTTGTCCCAGATCACAGAACTCTTGCGTGAGCAGAAGGGATCAGGATTCAGATCCAGCTATCTCCCCAGTACCTGACAGAGACTTAGCTCTTTTTCTGCACCGCACTGCCTCCTGCTCTGCTCTTCCGAGGACAACCAAACAAGGAACTCACATTTGGATCAACTCTCCAAAAGTGCACAATGTAGCCAAAGCACCTGCTAGGTGCCCCTTCGGTTCAGTTCAGTCACTCAGTCATGTCTGAGGCTTTGCGACCCCATGGCGTGCGGGGCTTCCCTGGTGGCTCAGACAGTACTGCATCTGCCTCCAGTGCGGGAGACCTGGGTTCAGTCCCTGGGTTGGCAGGATCCCCTGGAGAAGGAAACGGCAACAGCATGCCAGGCTTCCCAGTCCATCACCAACTCTTGGAGCTTACTCAAACTCATGTCCATTGAGTTGGTGTTGCCATCCAACCATCTCATCCTCTGTCATCCCCTTCTCCTCCTGCCTTCAATCTTCCCCTGCATCAGGGTCTTTAAGTATTTGAGCTTCAGTTTCAGCATCAGTCCTTCCAATGAATGAAAGAAAGAAAGTGAGAAGTGAAGTCACTCAGTCATGTCCAACTCTTAGTGAGCCCATGGACTGTAGACTACCAGGCTCCTTTGTTCATGGGATTTTCCAGGCATGGGTTGCCATTTCCTTCTCCAGGGGATCTTCCTCACCCAGGGATTGAATCCAGGTCTCCTGCATTGCAGGCAGATGCTTTACCATCTGAGTCATCAGGAAAGCCCAATGAATATTCAGGACTGATTTCTTTTAGGATGGACTGGTTGAATCTCCTTGCAGTCCAAGGGACTCTCAAGAGTCTTCTCCAACACCATAGTTCAAAGGCATCAATTCTTCAGTGCTCAGTTTTCTTTCTTATAGTCCAACTTTCACATCAATACATAACTACTGGAAAAACTTTAGCTTTAACTGGAAAAACCTTTGCTTTGTTGGCAAAGTAATGTCTCTGGTTTTTAATAAGCTGTCTAGGTTGGTCATAGTTTTTCTTCCAAGGAGTAAGCATCTTTTAATTTTATGGCTGCAGTGATTTTGGAGCCCCCCCCAAATAAAGTCAACCACTGTTTCCCCTGTTTCCCCATCTATTTGCCATGAAGTGATGGGACCAGATGCCATAATCTTTGTTTTCTGAATGTTGAGCTGTAAGTCAACTTTTTCACTCTCCTCTTTCACTTTCATCAAGAGACTTTTTAGTTCCTCTTCACTTTCTACCATAAGGGTGGTGTCATCTGCATATCTGAGGTTACTGATATTTCTCCCAGCAATTTTGATTCCAACTTGTGCTTCCTCCAGCCCAGCGTTTCTCATGATGTACTCGGCATAGAAGTTAAATAAGCAGGGTGACAATAGACAGCCTTGACGTACTCCTTTTCCTATTTGGAACCAGTCTGTTGTTCCATGTCCAGTTCTAACTGTTGCTTCCTGACCTGCATACAGGTTTCTCAAGAGGCAGGTCAGGTGATATTGTATTCCCATCTCTTTCAGAATTTTCCACAGTTTATTGTGATCCACACAGTCAAAGGCTTTGGCATAGTCAATAAAGCAGAAATAGTGTTTTTCTGGAACTCTCTTGCTTTTTTGATGATACAGCAGATGCCCCTTGGAAGTCATCAAAATGACTGATTAGTAATACATTGGATTAAAGCTCTCCTTGGTGGTCCTGCCCAGTATCGTGAATCAGAATCACATACTGGAGAAATAAGAGTATTCTCTCCTGGAACAAATGCTAGAAGCTCAATGTATTTTGCATTGGATCAATACATCCTAACTCACTGGCTGGTACAAAGGTCCAGACCAAAGAAGCTGTGAATTTTGGAATAACTGTTGGAGGGGGCTTAAAAAGGAAAAGCAAGGCTAAGCTAATAAATTCACATTAATAACAATCTTTACTTGGCATTTATAAGTATCAAGCTCTATGCTAAGTATTCCAAATAGTATCTCAAAAACTCCATAAAGTTGTTTTCTGTTCCCCAGATACATCATCTGTAAAATAAGATTATATTAGCATCTCCATTACAGCATCATTGTGAGGAATAAATTAATGAATACATGTCAACTGCTCAGGAATGGACCCAGTACATAATAGACAGTCAATAAGTGTTAGTGATTATTGTTTCCCTTTTACGTATGAGAAAACTATGGCTTAGCCATGCTGAACAAAGTTGCCCAAAATAGCCTTGTTAAGTGTGAGAGTGGGTTTGAACCCCTCTGTTTGGAGAGCCATGCTATAAATTCCCCCACACACCAGTTTCCCAGTGATTTCCTATGCACCTTTCAAATGTCAGGAAGCAACCCTCCTAGATCCTTCCCACCTCACCCCTAAAAAAGTGCACTTGGTCCTCCTAGACTTGATTACCTCTGCTTACTCCAAAATATGGTGGTGGTGATGTTGATGGTTTGTGGCTAAGTCATGTCTGACTCTTGCAACCCCAGGGACTGTAGCCTGCCAGGCTCCAAAATATAGAAAGACCATTTACTGAGAGAGAGAGAGTACGTGAAGTTTATTATCAAGAGCGTTAACAGGAATCAAGATAAACTTTCAGTGAAAACATTGACGCTTTCATTAAGCACTGACCTAACCACTGAAAAGACATTTGATGGATATCTCTCCACTGAGGCTCCCGCAGAGGCCACCCAACCGCCTGCGACAGTAATGTAATCAGGTAACCTTTGTCTGTGACAAGCCCCGGGCTGGTGAATGTTCAAACACAACAAAAGGAGATGACTTTTTGATTGACACATCTGTGGCGTGGATTGGCCTCACTGATAAAATCAGTCAAAACAAATCTGTTTATGCACCAACACATGCTTACAAAGACTGTGTTTGGAAATTTTCTGCCAGATGTGATCTTTCCTGCTTTTTGCTTTCAAAGTCCTCAGCATCATCTATCTTCCAACAAAGGAGGATGTTCAGAAAGAGAGTCACTATACTTCTCAATTTTTAATTACATAACATCACACTGAGTATCTTTTAAATAGCAGCTTCTGGGGCCATAGGAGCAGACATTCTGATTCAGTAAGTTTAGAATCAAGTCAAAGATTATATATGAGCTAAGTCACTTCAGTTGTGTCCAGCTCTTTGCAACCCTGTAGACCTTGCGACCCAGAGAACCCACTAGGCTCCTCTGTCCATGGGATTCTCCAGGCAGTGGGTTGTCATGCCCTCCTCCAGGGTATCTTCCCAACCCAGGGATCAAACCCAAGTCTCTTATGCCTCGTGCATTGGTAGGCAGGTTCTTTGCCACTAGCGCCATCTGGAAAGCCCCATGTATATGTATATATATAAAATTTTAAAATACATTTTATTTTTTAAAAAGCATGCCAGAGGTGTCCCTGGGCTTTTGACACAGTAGGATATGGGGGAAAAATGGTTGACAATGTTTTTAATAAAACATTAATAGAAGTGAAGCACAAGTTGCATAGTCACATCCAACTCTTTGCAACCCCATGGACTACACAGTCCATGGAATTCTCCAGGCCAGAATACTGGAGTGGGTAGCTGTTCCCTTCTCCAGGGGATCCCCCCAACTCAGGGATTGAATCCAGGTCTTTCACATTGCAGGTGGATTCTTTACCAGCTGAGTAAATTCATTAATAAAAATGAATACAGAGAATATGAATCCCACATGACTTTTTAAAGTGAATGACTTGATATATACAATCTTAGATAGAATGTATATTCCTAGGGGCAAGCACTGATCTTTTTACTTGATATTCCCAGTGCCTGGTATGAAGTGAGTGTTAGGTATTGCTGAATGAAGGAAGAATAAATAAACAGTAATCTGAGGGTCTTGTCTCATTTTGGTATCCTTAGTTTTGCTTTGCATTCAGTGAATAATCCTTAATAGAGATTCCATATTTGCAAAAATGGTATAAAACAAAGGTATCATTGAATAAGTTATTCTTAAATAGCCCCAAACTGCAAACTCCCAGCTTGGGGACACATTTCCACATGAACCACCGGGGAGGAAGGTGGTCCATTTCCACGGCTTAGAGATGGCTTTCCAGTCAGTACCATTCAGGCTCAGTGAAGTGATCTCCACTTCACTCAGGTTAGCACTTCAGGATAACCTTCCTATTTAACATCGCTCTTGCTGCTGCCGCTGCTGCTGCTAAGTCGCTTCAGTCTTGTCTGACTCTGTGCGACCCCATAGACGGCAGCCCACCAGGCCCCTCTGTCCCTGGGATTCTCCAGGAAGAACACTGGAGTGGGTTGCCATTTCCTTCTCCAATGCATGAAAGTGAAAAGTGAAAGTGAAGTCGCTCAGTCATGTCTGACTCTTCGTGACCCCATGGACTGCAGCCTACCAGGCTCCTCTGTCCATGGGGTTTTTAGGCAAGAGTATTGGAGCGGGGTGCCATTGCCTTCTCCAAACATCGCTCTTAGCTTCACTGAGCTGAGAGGACAGGGGCTTTGAAGACTCTTTCCGTGCCTGGTTCCCTAGGCAGGAGCCATATGCAGCACACAGGTCTTGTTCTTAGGGTCAGCCTCTTCCCAGCCTTTATGATGACATCATGAGGAAAGCAGCATTGTGGAGGAACTGACTCCTGAGAAGCAAATCTGAGTCCAAGTCTGTGGTGAAACACTCTGGTCTCCTATTCTTCCTCCTCTCAACTTATACCTAAAAGACTTCACATAATTTAGGGGTAAGAACAGAGAGAGGAAAGAAAACTTCTAGGTAGGCATGGTTTTCCCTTTGTGATTATTTAGCTACCAGCATGTCCAATTCTGTGACCCCTTGGACTTTAGCCCACCAGGCTCCTCTGTCCATGGGGTTCTCCAGGCAAGAATACTGTGAGTAGTCCTTCTCCAGGGATCTTCCTGACCCAGGGATCAAACTCCCATTTCCTCCAGCATGTCCAATTCTGTGACCCCTTGGACTTTAGCCCACCAGGCTCCTCTGTCCATGGGGTTCTCCAGGCAAGAATACTGTGAGTAGTCCTTCTCCAGGGATCTTCCTGACCCAGGGATCAAACTCCCATTTCCTACACTGGCAGGTGGATTCTTTACCACTGAGCTACAGGGGAAGCCAATGGTTTTCCCTAGCCCTCTCTAATTTGTGGCAACCCTGGAGGCAAATAATAGTATCTTTTTAAGTATGAGTAAATTACATCTCAGAGCCTTTAAACAACTTTCCCCAAATGACACCATCAACGAGAAGCTGAGGTGAGTTTGAATCCAAACCTGATAGGAGAGCACGTGCTCTCCATTCCAAAACACTTCCTCCCCAGCAGCAGCAGAGAATAACCACAGACACCTGGGGGATGCTAGGCATATACACAAAGAGGTGTCCTTTCTTAGGTCCCAGTTTTAAGTTCAAGTATATTTTCCATTTTCACAGTATAGATGTGTGAAAGTGAAGGAAAAAGAAGTGATTATTTACTCAGCATTTCAAGTAAGAGAACACTCCAGGAAGATGAACCACACCTTTGATACCCCCAGCAGATGGGGGTGAATGTCACCCAAGGGTGAAGCCTGCCTTTCATGATGGTGATTTATCCCTATTATCCCAACCTACAAGTCATCTCCAGTGGGAACGGAAACTTTAGGCCAGTAAGTATCAGGAAAAGTAACTCCACCTCAGTACATCAACATAAAATCCTCACCTGGACCTACTCAGCATCGAATTCAACAGGTTCATCAGTTCATCCAGTTATCTTTGGATGTGGCTTGTCTACTACTGCACTCAAATGTTATACATTAAGTTACTCCATTCAAAGTTCAATGCAATAAATTATTCTTAGAGAGTAGAACTAATAAAAAAAGTTGGTTTTATTAGATATGAACTGTATATACTACAATGGTTCCACCTATTTATCAGCTCTGGACTTTCTAAAGTCAAAGGTAGAAAGCAGAAGAGAAAAAGATCTAGTTTATAAAATGTTTGGTAAGACATTATACCACAACTGGGAAGCAAATGCTTCCTTTTGCTTGTGAATTGTCAGGTCTTAATTTCTAAGTTCAAAAGAACACTACTTTTAAATGAAGGGCATAGTTCTGCATACTGTTTTTCAGCAGCGAACATAGGGATGTAGACTTTTTTTTTGAATCAGTGGTTTCATTTCCTTTGGATCAATACCCCCAAAGAGGAATTTCAAAATCATATACGAGTTCTAGTTTTAATTTTTTGGGGAAATTCCACATTGCTTTCCATAGTGGCTTTATCAATTTACATTCCTACCAACAGTATGATAGGGTTCTCTTTTCTGTATATTCTTACCAGCACTTGTTATTTCTTGTGTTTTTTTCATGATGGCCATTTTAACAGGTATGAGGAGATATCTCCCTGAGGTTTTGATTTGCATTTTTCTGTTAATTAGTGAGGTTGACTAGATGTCCATCGGCAGACAAATGGATAAGAAAGCTGTGGTACTTATACATAATGGAATATTACTCAGCTATTGAAAACAATGCATTTTAATCAGTTCTAATGAGGTGGATGAAACTGGAGCCTATTACACAGTAAAAGATCTAGTTTATAAAATGTTTGGTAAGACATTATACCACAACTGGGGAAGCAAATGCTTCCTTTTGCTTGTGAATTGTCAGGTCTTAATTTCTAAGTTCAAAAGAACACTACTTTTAAATGAAGGGCATAGTTCTGCATACTGTTTTTCAGCAGCGAACATAGGGATGTAGACTTTTTTTTTGAATCAGTGGTTTCATTTCCTTTGGATCAATACCCCCAAAGAGGAATTTCAAAATCATATACGAGTTCTAGTTTTAATTTTTTGGGGAAATTCCACATTGCTTTCCATAGTGGCTTTATCAATTTACATTCCTACCAACAGTATGATAGGGTTCTCTTTTCTGTATATTCTTACCAGCACTTGTTATTTCTTGTGTTTTTTTCATGATGGCCATTTTAACAGGTATGAGGAGATATCTCCCTGAGGTTTTGATTTGCATTTTTCTGTTAATTAGTGAGGTTGACTAGATGTCCATCGGCAGACAAATGGATAAGAAAGCTGTGGTACTTATACATAATGGAATATTACTCAGCTATTGAAAACAATGCATTTTAATCAGTTCTAATGAGGTGGATGAAACTGGAGCCTATTACACAGAGTAAGTCAGAAAGAAAAACACCAATACAGTATATTAACACATATACATGGAATTTAGAAAGATGGTAATGATGACCCTATATGTGAGACAGGAAAAGAAACACGGATGTAAAGAACAGACTTTTGGACTCTGTGGGAGAAGGAGAGGGTGGGATGATTTGAGAGAACAGCACTGAAACACGTATATTATTATATGTGAAATAGATCGCCAGTCCAGGTTCGATACGTGAGACAGGGTGCTCGGGGCTGGTGCACTGGGATGACCCTGAGGGATGGGATGGGGAGGGAGGTGGGAGGGGGTTCAGGATGGGGAACACATGTACACCCATGGCTGATTCATGTGAATGTATGGCAAAAACCACCACAATATTGTAAAGTAATTAGTCTCCAATTAAATTTAAAAAAGAAAAAAATTAGTGAAGTTGAGAACCTTTTCATGTACCTGTTGGCCATATGTGTATCTTCTTTGAAACAAAATATTCAAATCCTTTGCTCACTTTTAATGAGATTGTTTTGGTTTTTGGTATTGAGTTATATGCGTTGAAGGGTATATATTTTTACAGAATATGCTTTTAATGTACTTGACCTTTCATCTAATATTCACTGTTTGGGCTCCATTCTCCTATACCGCAGCCTAGAAATTGTCTCTAGGGGAAGAGTCTTTATGTATGCGGGACTCACCTGGTGAGGTGAACCAAAGACTGGGGCTCTGCTTTGGCCTCTTTCCTATCACTGCAAACAGTGATTTTACGATTTCTACAAGTTTTGTAGTTTTATAGAATGGGAGCAAAAGCCAGATACCAATTACTTATCATGGTTGAGATAATAAATTTGCTTGGATGGTCTTAGAGCAACACACACACAAAACCTGAGCTACTTTAAAACTACATTTATTGCTAGACTTTTGATAGAGGAAAACCTCAGAGGTAGCTATAAACATTTCAAATATATTTTCTTTTTCTGAGGATTTATCAATTTAATTAAAATCTTATTTGAGAAAAGTCAACTGACTTCAGTCATCACAGCGAATAATTAAAAATAAAGACGAACAGACCAAAACAAGCCTAGGTGATCATTATTCTCATAAGCTTCCATCTAATTGAGTTCTTAAAAATTCAGAGTCATTGTCCTATATAAACAACGTTGACCTTGGCAGTTATTTTACCAAAAATTAACTTAGATTTAATAGACCATTTTTAGGACATATAATTTCTTTGAGTCAGTAATGTCCCATGTGCCAACTGGCAGTTAAGAAGATCCATTAAACATTTCTGATCACTACCCACCCACTCTCCCACCCCAATTAGGGCTTCCCAGGTGGCTCTAGTGGTAAAGAGCTCACCTGCCAGAAGAGGAGACTTAAGAGACTCCCATTCAACCCCTGGGTTAGGATGATTCCCTGGAAAAGGACACGGCAACCCACTCCAGTATTCTTGCCTGGAGAATCCCATGGACAGAGAAGCCTGGTGGGCTACAGTCCATAGGGCCGGAAAGAATCAGACACAAAGTGACTTAGCATGCACCCTCCAATAAGATTAAATTTCTGGAAGAGAATTCTACTGCCCAATTCATACGCCTTCATCTCCACCCATAAATAGAGGAATTAGCCCCTTCACCTTGGCCATGTATAGAGGAATCAATCCTGTATGTGTGTGTGTGTGTGTGTGTGTGTGTGTGTGTGCATGCACGCGTGCATGCACGCGTAGATGTGTTAGTCACTCTGCCGTGTCTAACTGTTTGCAATCCCATGGACTGCAGCCCACCAGGGTTCTCTGCTCATGGAATTCTCCAGGCAAGAATACTGGAGTGGGTAGCCATTGCCTTCTCCAGTGGATCTTCTGAGCCCAGGGATCAAACCTAGGTCTCCCACGTTGCAGCAGATTCTTTACCATCTGAGCCACCAGGGAAGCCCCAATATCTT
>SJYC01037489.1:0-17068 GCA_006408675.1 Madoqua kirkii
GCTCGGGGCTGGTGCACTGGGATGACCCTGAGGGATGGGATGGGGAGGGAGGTGGGAGGGGGTTCAGGATGGGGAACACATGTACACCCATGGCTGATTCATGTGAATGTATGGCAAAAACCACCACAATATTGTAAAGTAATTAGTCTCCAATTAAATTTAAAAAAGAAAAAAATTAGTGAAGTTGAGAACCTTTTCATGTACCTGTTGGCCATATGTGTATCTTCTTTGAAACAAAATATTCAAATCCTTTGCTCACTTTTAATGAGATTGTTTTGGTTTTTGGTATTGAGTTATATGCGTTGAAGGGTATATATTTTTACAGAATATGCTTTTAATGTACTTGACCTTTCATCTAATATTCACTGTTTGGGCTCCATTCTCCTATACCGCAGCCTAGAAATTGTCTCTAGGGGAAGAGTCTTTATGTATGCGGGACTCACCTGGTGAGGTGAACCAAAGACTGGGGCTCTGCTTTGGCCTCTTTCCTATCACTGCAAACAGTGATTTTACGATTTCTACAAGTTTTGTAGTTTTATAGAATGGGAGCAAAAGCCAGATACCAATTACTTATCATGGTTGAGATAATAAATTTGCTTGGATGGTCTTAGAGCAACACACACACAAAACCTGAGCTACTTTAAAACTACATTTATTGCTAGACTTTTGATAGAGGAAAACCTCAGAGGTAGCTATAAACATTTCAAATATATTTTCTTTTTCTGAGGATTTATCAATTTAATTAAAATCTTATTTGAGAAAAGTCAACTGACTTCAGTCATCACAGCGAATAATTAAAAATAAAGACGAACAGACCAAAACAAGCCTAGGTGATCATTATTCTCATAAGCTTCCATCTAATTGAGTTCTTAAAAATTCAGAGTCATTGTCCTATATAAACAACGTTGACCTTGGCAGTTATTTTACCAAAAATTAACTTAGATTTAATAGACCATTTTTAGGACATATAATTTCTTTGAGTCAGTAATGTCCCATGTGCCAACTGGCAGTTAAGAAGATCCATTAAACATTTCTGATCACTACCCACCCACTCTCCCACCCCAATTAGGGCTTCCCAGGTGGCTCTAGTGGTAAAGAGCTCACCTGCCAAGAGAGGAGACTTAAGAGACTCCCATTCAACCCCTGGGTTAGGATGATTCCCTGGAAAAGGACACGGCAACCCACTCCAGTATTCTTGCCTGGAGAATCCCATGGACAGAGAAGCCTGGTGGGCTACAGTCCATAGGGCCGGAAAGAATCAGACACAAAGTGACTTAGCATGCACCCTCCAATAAGATTAAATTTCTGGAAGAGAATTCTACTGCCCAATTCATACGCCTTCATCTCCACCCATAAATAGAGGAATTAGCCCCTTCACCTTGGCCATGTATAGAGGAATCAATCCTGTATGTGTGTGTGTGTGTGTGTGTGTGTGTGTGTGCATGCACGCGTGCATGCACGCGTAGATGTGTTAGTCACTCTGCCGTGTCTAACTGTTTGCAATCCCATGGACTGCAGCCCACCAGGGTTCTCTGCTCATGGAATTCTCCAGGCAAGAATACTGGAGTGGGTAGCCATTGCCTTCTCCAGTGGATCTTCTGAGCCCAGGGATCAAACCTAGGTCTCCCACGTTGCAGCAGATTCTTTACCATCTGAGCCACCAGGGAAGCCCCAATATCTTGCTTATGTCCCAAAACAATCTAGGCATCTTGAAATATAGGCACAAATGCAAGAGAATCATTTACACATGAATGAGGGACCAACAACTTTTTAGTAACATGGCCAGTAGAATATATTTGTAAGGAAATATTTGGTGAAACCCTGGCATGTTCTGTTGAAACAGTTGGTGAGAAAATCGCTCAGTAATATGATAACAGGCAGCACTTCCATCATGGTGCTACTTAGGTATTTCAGGAGCCAAAAGCTTCAGCTCCTCTATATTCTTTAACCTTACATCCTCCCCAGTTGTATGTGCTTGTGATATGAAAGAATCTTTTACTTTCCTGTTCCTTTCAGGAAGTTTTTCTGTGTCTGTATCTATGTAGATGGAGATATCAAATCCGGATAGTCAGGAGGTCATTTGGAGTGAGGCAGAAAATCATAGCTACTGGAAGCAAACACTCACACGTTACACTAGCATAATCAGTGCATAACCAATGCCTGTGATCAGAGTTTTATGGTCTCAGTGATAAGCAACATAGAAAACCAATTTTCCACTTGAAACTGAATCCCAAATGGTCATGTTGAGTGTCATATCAAAGTAGATTTTAGGCTGCTTTAAGTTTATACTCAAAACAACAGTTCTTTCTCTCTTTTTCGCAGTATTTCTCATGGGATTTCCCCCAAAGTACATATCTATCTAAAAGGAAGCCCCATCCAGGGTTGAGAGTTAAGTCGCTACGAGAGAGGACATTTTGGCCACAATCCCCACTAACAGAAGTGATTCATTTTTCTTTGTTGCCCAGCAACAGTTCTGGTTCTTAGGGTCTGCAGCATGGAGAACCATCATCACAGGACACTTGGGCTGAATTTGTTGAAAGTAAAAGCTAATGGAGGAGGTGAGCCACTACTCCATTATGTGCTGAGTAGTGAATGACCTTGAGCCACTCACTCAAATACAGGGGCTTGGTTTCTTTATGTGCAAATGAGGTCTCTTCTTGGAGGTCCCTTCCAGCTGTAACTTTTCACATTTAGAACTTGAATGTGTATATTCACATATATATATTCTGAATGGAATTCATTTTTTAGGTATTACATTAAGGACTAAGTATAATGACCAAATTTTTTAAAGCATAAATCTCTAAAATTATTTCATACTTGGTCAAATCAGTTCTATCTCTACACTCAACACACAAATATGCACACACACACAATAAACGTCTATATCAGTGATAAGCATCACTAGACTGATATTTTAATATTGAGGGACCCCAATATGTTGTTTAATTAAGCAGTTTAATTAAAATATGTCTAAGGAAATCAATACACAACAGTACAACTAGCATTCTTCAACTTATATGCTTATCTTTTAAGGGAAAGCTAAAAATTATCAGGGTTTTATGTGATGTATAAAGAAATAACCAATTAAAAATTAAAACTGGATGTACACATGTGTTCATTTTATTAAAATCCAATGAGATATAGAATTAGGACTTAGTACTTTTCAGTTTAGTTCAATAAAAAACTTCAAACATTTTTAAAATGCTGGAACTCAGCATCTTAATTACATGGATCAATAATAAGGTTTCTGTTCAGAGGCCGTTGAAAAATTAACCGTGTCACAAACTCACATTATATAAAGAACTTGTGGTGCTCATATTTGGATAGATGTTAAAGAGTATAGATAATGCCATAGGGCAGTGAAATTACTCGCAACTGGCAATTATATTTCATATGCAAAATTATGCTGAGAAATTTAGGATCTCTCTGTTGGAAACATGAACATAAGAAAATTTCAGAGATTTCAATAAAAAATCATCACCATACACCATATTGCAAAGTCACTACCATACTTCAGCTTAACTAGAATAATGTTTTGGTGTTAAACAAGAAAAAAAAGGTTTAACACACTTTGGGCTGGGTCCGTGGCAAAGTAAAGAGCCTCTCTGTTGGACAGCTTCTCTTTTTTAAAGGAGGCTTAGAGAGGGAGAAGAGAGCCATAAGTCATGTTTCAGGCATGTTTCTGGCCTCAGAAGGGCCTTTTACCAAAGTAAAAAACCCTGTTATTATTAGCAGAGAGCAGAGATAGTGGAAAATTATGCCCACATACATTTGAGTCAATCTGGGAGGGCTCTCCAACTCGGACTTTACCATAAGTATGCACTGTTTAAGACTGAAGATCTAAGGTGCTTTCAGTGTGGGCCAAACATCCCCATCTCTCAGGCTCCTTTGTGCAGTGGGGTCCAGACAAGTTTGGGGACTTGAGGTCATCTCTGCAGTCATCAAGAGGGGCGCTATTGCCCCAGTCTGTGTACCAGTTTTGGGCTCTTTATCCTCTCTGAATGAAAGTGTAGACCAGTAGCTGCTTTGGAGTTTTGTGTGAATGGCAACAGATTGCCTGAGGTTAATTATGCAATACATCATGACCGAGCATGCATCAGCAGTGATTAATCCATCTCAAACTTGTGCTGGGAAATAAGAGGTGAGACTGACGAACTCGATGTCCTGAAAGTGAGTTAATATCCTCCAAGAGCTGAGGTTGAAAATGCTACCTCATGGCTGGTGACACGTACAGGGATAGGCCCCTTGGTGGCTATTTCACTTCATAAACACATGTGCAGGAAGTATAGCATGCATGCAAGGCCTTCTTGTAACTAGAATGAGTGTGCAAATGATGTCACACTGCAACAACTTTGGTGATGCTTTTCTTGAACAGTAAGGAAGAGCAGGCACCTATTATTAGATACAGTATATGGATGAGGGTATGAGAAATGAAGTGCCTCAACCAAACATCGCAAGCCACTAAAAAGGAAACTAACTGAAGAGATGATGAATTCACAGAGAGCAGAGGTTCACACAGGCAGCAAGATGGTGCCTCCGGTTAGAAGTTAAAGGACAACGCAAAGCCAAAGAATCGAAAGTTTCTTTTTACAATAATGGAAACTTCTGAATGTAATTTGAGGAAATTGACCTAGTGTTTAAAGGGGTTACTCATAGCAAGGAACAGATGGGAGAGAGAAATTACTACCTATATAGGTAGTATAAAAACTGGCAGGTAAATACTCTTTGAGCAGTTACTATTTTCCAAAACCTCCACTGTGGACTTTGCATGTATTGCCTGAATTCATGTTAGCTAACAGGGGCTTTCTTGGTGGCTCAGCCATAAAGACTCTGTCTGCCAATGTAGGAGATGCAGGTTCCATTCCTGGGTCAGGAATATCCCCTGGAAAAGGAAGGAAATCCCCCACTCCAGTGTTCTTGCCTTGATGGACAGAGGAGCCTGGCGGGCTACACAGTTCATGGGTTTGCAAGAGCTGGACATGACTTAGCAATTAAACTACCACTATCAAGGTAAAAGGGAAGTGATACTGACTCCATCATATGAATAAAAAAAATTTATTGCCGAAAGGCTGTGCAAGGTCACCTTTAACTAAGTAGCAAAGCCTAGGCTTCGATCCACATCCACAGCTGTCCGTGGTCACGCTCTAGTTTCCATGGGGGATTCTCACAAAGAGGAAGTAAAGTTGTTGAACTTGAATATAGCAACCACTTTAAATCAAGACACCATCATCATCATTTGTCTGGACTACCGAAGGAACTCTCTACCATTATTTCTGGTTTTGCCTCCAACATTATCTATTGCTGTGCTGTGCTTAGCTGCTCATTCATGTCTGACTCTTTGTGACCCCACAGACTGTAGCCCGCCAGGCTCCTCTGTCCATGGAACTCTCCAGGCAAGAATAATGAGTGGGTAGCCATTCCCTTCTCCAGAGAATCTTCCTGACCCAGGGACTGAACTCAATTCTCCTGCATTGCAGGCAAATTCTTTACCATCTGAGTCAGCAGGGAAGTTCAAGAACACTGGAGTGGATAGCTGTTCCCTTCTCCAGGGGAACTTCCCAACCCAGGAACTGAACCAGGGTTTTCTGCATTGCAGGCAGATTCTTTATCAGCTGAGCTACCTAGGAAGCCCCTATGTAACAAAGTTTTAGCTGCTCAGAATGACAAACACTATCTCACACAGTTTCTGAGAGTCAGGAATCTGGGTGTCCCTAACCTGGCTTGTTCTGGCTTTGAGTCATCAGGATGTTGGCAGGGATCATCTAGAATCATCTGAAGGCTTGAGCGTGGCTGGAGGATTTGGTCCCAGCCTTGGTTCCCTCACATGGCTGTGGGAGGAGTTCCCAGTTTCTTGCCTTAAGGTCTTAAGTTCCTTACAACACGGCAACCGGCTTCCATCAGAGCAAATGATTAAAGAGTGTGGTGGAGGCCGCATTTTTTTTCTTGACCTAGCCTTAGAAGTGAAGCACTGTCACCCCCATTATGTCCTCTTTAGGAGAGAGTCACCAAGCCCATCCACACCCAAGGGAGGGAGAATTAAGCTCCATTTCCAGAGGCAATGGGTATCAAAGAATTTGCAGGCACACTTTAAAACCAACTTATGCCCATTTTCAATAGATTTCTGTACGTTGCCATCATGATCTTTTACTAACAAATTCTTCCTTATTATTATTAACCTTTATTATTAACCTTTCAATGGTATCTCATTGATTTAAAGATAAAAACCCATCATCTTTGGTTCTATCTGATGTGGCCAGTGCCCACCCTCCAAACTCCCCTAATGTCATCTCCTGTCTTTCCTTCGCTCTCCATTTTCTGGTCACACTCTCTCACTGTGAGCTCCTCCAATATGCCAAATTCCTTTTGATTCAGGGCCTTTGCATATGTTCTTCCTGTAACCCAGAACGATCAGCATTTTGCACTCACTGCTTCATCATTCACTTCTCAGTCCACAGGATCCTTCCTGAGGCGAGTTTCTTTGGCTCTTTCGCCTTTATCGGTTACCCAGCTGCAGTTCGTGTGATGGCCTGGACTTTTCATCCATGGGGCTGATCACAGTTTATGACTCCTCATTCATCTCACTATCTTGCTATGGCTGTAAGAGACTGTAGCTTTGTTCACTATGGAATCCTAGCACTTGGTACAGGGTTTAGCCAGTGTTGTGTATGTGTGTGTGATCAGTTGCTCAGAAGTGTCTGACTCTCTGCAACCCCATGGGCTGTAGCCCACCAGACTTCTCTGTCCTTCACTATTTGCTCAAACTCATGTCCATTGAGGCAGGGATGCCATCTAATCGTTTCATCCTCAATCACTCCCTTCTCCTGCCCTCAATCTTTCCCAGCATCAGGGTCTTTGTGCCCAAAGTATTAATATGTCTTTATCTCTAAACTTAAATAAAGACCAAAAGAAAAGCATACCATAAATGTGCATACAATGAGATATACCAACCATAGGAACTCCAGCAAGGGAAGTACAATTACAGGAAGATAAGGAAGGGATCTATGTAATCAGAATTCTGCTGGCTAAATCATTAAACAGATATAGCCCTAATCTTAATCACACTAAGATTAGGAACAGATTTGGTTCTGAAATTTTAGCATATAGATGCACACTTCAAGGTGATTCTGCAGGTAAGAGATTCATTATCCTTAGAAGTTTTATTCTGATGTTTTCCCTCATCATCTGCTTGCAACCCCATCACCCACAAACTGATCTTAAAAGATACACATGTGGCAGTGGTCACTGAGCTGTAAGCTGTAGACAAGAACAGAGCCTAAAAAGCATCACTTCCCCAGTCTCATCCTCTCTGTTAACCTGGCAAGGGTGAGATTACTGGATTAGAACTATTCCAAGTTTGGGAGTGTCTTTTGCAAGAGACTTCGCTTCGTCTAGGTGAGAAAAGGAATTCCACTGCTACTCATTGTGTTGTCAAACCCTTTGCCCTCCTGGGGACTAGGGTGCTTGCCTTTCAGAGATCCATTCACAGAGCCTTGCAAGGAGAAACAAAAACAGCTTGCTGGGAAATGAGTTCAGTCCCAGCGGCGCAGCTCTGAGCCTGCAGGGAGGACAAACAAAGCTGCTGTGAAGAATGAAAGCAAGTTCAGTCTCTCTCTCATTATGGTTTATCTTGCCCCAGCCTCTCAAAAGCTCTTCTATTGTGTCCAAGCCTAAAAACCTCCAGTGATCTGACTGAGCCTCTCTAATAGGGTGCTTGCAGTTCATCTTATTTTTTATTAAAAAAAAATAAGCTCATCAGCACTGTAGCCTCAGGGGTCCACATGGAACATGTTTATAAAGAGGTTTGTGTGTTTATCAGCATTACACAAAGCCCATTACACAAAAGCCTCAGAAACGCATCAGACTCAGCAAGCTTCCAAACATGAACACTTGGTGTGACAAGCCCTAAGGCATTACTAGTGGCAGGCACCCAGGGCCCTGCGAAGGCTCACCTTTCCCTCAGCCCAGATGACTTGAGTCAAGGGACTTGGAAGGGGACATTTCTCCAAAAAGTCACAGCCCTTCCTTTTGGGTAGAGGCTGTAGGAAACACATTTCCTTCAGAGCAAAACTTGCAAAGCACCTACTGTGTATCTGGCACGCTGAGTGATGTGAACTTGCTGGCATGTGGACGTTCCCCGAGCACCAAAATCATCTATGAAGTGGACGGAGTTGCTGGTCTCACTAAATCATGCTCGTGCTGAGTCGCTCAGGTGAGTCTGATGCTTTGCAACCCCGTGGACTGCAGCCCACCAGGCTCCTTCGTCCATGGGATTTCCAGGCAACAATATTGGAGTGGGTTGCCATTTCCTTATCCAGGGGATCCTCCCAACCTAGGGATCAAACCTGCATCTCTTGCATTGGCAGGTGGAGTCTTTACCGCTCAGCCACCTAGTAAGCCCTTACAAAGTCAGTTCAGTTCAGTCACTCAGTCATGTCCGACTCTTTGCAACACGCATGAATCGCAGCACACCAGGCTTCCCTGTCCATCACCAACTCTCAGAGTTCACTCAAACTCATGTCCATCCAGTCAGTGATGCCATCCAGCCATCTCAGCCTCTGTCGTCCCCTTCTCCTCCTGCCCCCAATCCCTCCCAGCATCAAAGTCTTTTCCAATGAGTCAACTCTTCACATGAGGTGGCCAAAGTACTTACAAAGTCACTAATGTACAAAAAGATGAATGACTTGTTCCAAGTCCTACAAATAAGAGGAGCCAACATTTAAAAATATGCAAAACCAGGTCTATTAAATCACGGAGTCTCTCTTCCTCCTGCCAGAATGTATAGCCTCTTAAATAAAGCACTACTTGCACAACAGCCCCTTTGAGGGTCTCATCCCAAACTAGGGTGGAGTAGTACAAGGAGACCAAGCGGCCTGCAGACCAGAGACTTGGTTCACGATCTGCCGGGTCACCTGCCGGACCACCTTGCTGGGTTGTTTCTTCAGTGGGATCAGGTTGGCTGTCCCACTGAAGGAAGACTTTCCGCACAAGTCATGCATCAAGTAGGCTTCCCGGGGGTTCAGATGGTAACGGATCTGCCTGCAGTGCAGGAGACCTGGATTCACTTCCTGGGTCTGGAAGAACCCCTGGAGAAGAAAATGGCAACCCACTGCAGTATTCTTGCCTGGAGAAGTCCACAGATAGAGAAGCCTGGTCAGATATGACTGAGTGACTCACACACACACACACACACACACACACGTGCATCAAGTAACCAATATGTCAAGAACTAAGAAGATACAATGTTCCACAAGGATAATCACAGTAGTAAGAAAGCCACATTAATTTCAACTGTTGCCATGGGTGTGCGGGGCAAGGGCAGGGGTGGGAGTGGGTGGAGACATCTCAGCAATTGATATCAAATGCCAACTATTATGAGGCAGAGCACAAGAGCAAGTGACTTCTGGTTAAACCTGATCAGACTGATTCATAGAAACCATCAAGTAACTGTCTACTAATAGCAGCCACCGGAAAGACAGTGGAATGTTTGTAAAGAAGTCTCAGTCGCATCCAGCCCAAGCACTTTCCAACACCAGAAAGGAAAGAACAGATTTTGTGACTATGCTAAATCTATGCAATTCCTATGTTTAATTATGGCGCACAAGGGTGGTTGATTTACATGTGCTTCTTGGTTTTTTCCTCCTCCTCCTCCTCCTAAGGAACGTAATAAATGTTGAAACAAGGCAAGGGTGAAATGCAAATAAGCAAAGATTGTATGATAGCGTCATGGTGTCCTGCTTCCTAAGGCCAACTGAACCCATTCACTAAGATAGGAAAGAAACATTTTTACCAGTAAGGTGTAAGTGTATTAGTTGCACAGTTATGTCCGACTCTTGGCTACCCTGTGGACTGTAGATCACCAAGCTCCTCTGTCCATGGAATTTCAGGCAAGAACACTGGAATGAGTAGCCATTCCCTTCTCCAGGGGATCTTCCATACCCAGGGATCAAACCTGAGTTTCCTGCATTGCAGGCAGACTCTACCATTTGAGCCACCAGAAAACAAGACATAAATGGGAGCTTGATTAACCCAATGTTCACCAAAAATATGCCAAGGTATAAACCCATTCCTCAAATATTTCTTGCTGAATTGTTCGGTTTTTTGCACTGCTTCTGCATAAATGACCACTACCATCGGTCATCTGTTTGTAATCAAAATAATTGGTACAGAGTCAAAACAGACTTTTTCTTCATATTCCATATGCTAGTTGTATCTTAGCAAAAGCATTGGTCATTCAGTCGTGTCTGACTCTTTGGGATCCCATGGACTGTATCCTGCTAGGCTCCTGTGTCCATGGGATTCTCCAGGCAAGAATACTGGAGTGGGTTGCCATTCCCTCCTAAGGGTATCTTCCCCACCCAGGGATCAAACCCAGGTCTCCCACATTGCAGGCAGATTCTTTACCATCTGAAGCACCAGGGAAGCCCATATGTTAGGAGACCGCCTGCAAATTAAGATGCTGGCAGCAGTCACTGCAGAGCAAAGCAGCAAGGTATAATCAGCATAGGTGTTGTTTTAAGGAGTCTAAATCCATTTGTTTGTTCCAAATGTGGGTTTGCATTGGGAAAGACCCAAGGCATTTTTTATTTTAAACCAAGATGGCAAAGTATAGCTCAAGGACCAAATAGAGTCCCCCTCACCTATTTTTATAAATAAAGTTTTATTGGGACAACAATGATACTCGTTTGTTTTTGTAATATTATTATCTGTCTGCTTTCAAGCTATGAGAGCAGACTTGAGTAGTATTGAGAGAGATATGCAGTGCTGAATGTATTTACTACCTACTGCTTCATGAAAAAGTTTGTCTACTCCTAAACTATGCCCAATTCTGCTTCAAATTCTACATCATACACCCAAACAAATCAACAAAGCTTACTGTTGTTGTTCAGTCAATTAGTTGTGTCAGACTCTGCAACTCCATGGACTGCAGCACGCCAGGCTTCCCTGTCCTTCACCATCTCCTGGAGCTTGCACAAACTCATGTCCATCGAGTCCGTGATGCCATCCAGCCATCTCATCCTCTGTGGTCCTCTTCTTCTCCCGCCTTCAATCTTTCCCAGTATCAGGGTCTTTTTCAAATGAGTCAGTTCTTCCTATCAGGTAGCCAAAGTATTGGAGCTTCAGCTTCAGCATCAGTCCTTCCAGTGAATATTCAGGGTTGATTTCCTTTAGGATGGACTGGTTGGATCTCCTTGCAGTCCAAGGGACTCTCAAGAGTCTTCTCCAACACCACAGTTCAAAAGCATCAATTCTCTGGTGCTCAGCCTTCTTTATGGTCCAACTCTCACATCCACACATGACCACTGGGCAAACCACAGTTCTGATTGTACGATCCTCTTATGGGCAAACTGATATGTTCACCACTCACTGAGTCATGTTAGGTAGACTCTTCCCTGGTAACATCTAACCAAGTAGAAATTACAAGGCTGGTTGCTTGCATAGCAGTTCCAGGGTTATGGCCAACACCACAATCTTTCGTGCAGCAAATATGGACTCACGGCCCCTCTCCTATGGTTGTCTTCTCAGGGTTTGGGGTGATATATGACATATGAAGCCCAGTTCACATTATGACACAGCTGACATTCTGCCTGGACAAGACAGACTCATAAGAGACTAGTGCCTACAAGATTTAAATTTGGGGATTAGCCGTGTCAACAACCTACTCAGACATACAAGTGTCTTAGGCTTAAAAGAAAATAAGTATTATTTTGACTTGACAGGCATTCTTTGCTTACAGTTACATGAAGACATTCTTACTTGAATGCTTTTCATACAGCAGGTTATTAATATATAAAATATATAAACAACTATTTGTATGTAACATCAAGAGAATATTCAAACATATTTAGTCTATCTATAAATTTTCCAGAGTTGAGTGGAAAAGATGACAAACAAACACAAAGAAAACAGGTACTTTGAGATCCCAGAGTGGCTGCTGGGCATACTCTGTTCTAATGCACTGTACATGTCAGAATTTAGAGTCCCAGAATATTTGCTTTTTAACAAAAAAATTATTTAGTATTAGGGTATAGCTGATTGGGGCTTCCCTGGTGGCTCAGGGGTAAAAATCCACCTGCAATGTAGGAAATGGGTGTTTGATCCCAGGGTTGGGAAGATCCCCTGGAGAAGGAAATGGCAATCCACTCCAGTATTCCTGCCTGGGAAATGCTATGGACAGAGGAGACTGGAGAGCTACAATCCACAGGGTCGCAAAGCATCAGACATGACTTAGCAACTAAGCACCGGTGCAGAGCTGATTGACAATGCTGTGATAGTGTTAGGTGAAGGGCAACGGGGCCTCGGCCATACACACACATGTGTCCATTCTACCCCAAACTCCCGTCTATCCAGGCTGTCATATAGCACTGATCAGAGCTCCATGTGCCATCTAGTAGGTCCTTGCTGGTTATCTGTTTTAAATATAGCAGTGCGTACATGTCCATTTCAAACTCTCAAGCTATCCCTTCCCCTCAATCCTTACTCCCCACCCCTCAGCAACCATAAGTTTGTTCTCTAAGTCTCTGAGTTCCTTTCTGCTTTGTAAGTTCATTTTTCTCATTTCTTCTTAGATTCTACATATAAAAGATGTCAACAATATTTCTCTGTCTGACTTACCTCCCTTAGTTGTCACAATCTCTAGGTCCATCCTTGTTGCCATTTGCAAATGGCATTATGTCTGGAATGATTGTGTTTTGAATGATACCTGCATTACTAGGAAACTGCTTACGACTAAGCAGTATACGACCAATGCTTCATACGATATTTTGACTTCTCTGTAATATTCTGATTGTACATTCGTAAGAAGATAGGGGCTCTTGTTTGTTCAGAAAAAAAGAAACACGTTTAAAACTTGGCATGTTTCTGGCAGTAGGTATTCTACAAGGGTTCATGACATTTCCATGAAGCTGTCTATAAAGCATCACCTATAAACCTCTTTGACACTGTCTACACCAAAACATCCCAAAGGCAGTCAGAGATGAAGGCTCTGGAGTCTAATTAACCTGACAGTGTCAGGTTTTCAAATTCTTTCCAGCCTGAATATCCTAGGAAATTTCATGTATTCATTAATTCAACAAATATTTATAACATTTAAAGCAAGGTTATGGATACAGAAATGGCTAGGAACAGGTTCTTGTCTCCAAGCACCTCAAAATCTATTTGTTTCATAAGGGCTAGTTTAAGCTATGGGTTGAAAAATTCAGAACTTTTCTGTAGTTCAATCAAATTGAACTGATCAGAAAATAATTTCTTAGGTGAAAAGGATTTTTCTAGATGTAAAGAGATTTTGTGCTGTTTTGAAAAGGCTGCAGTTTGTTTTTCAACCAATCTTCCTGAGATAATCAAGTTTAAAATTTTTCATGATAAATTTCTTATTGATTTCAAACAGTTCAGCCTAGTTCAAGAATACTACTTTTTTAAAATGATAGGAAGATATTAATAGCTTTTGATAATTGTGAAAGATCAAAGCTTTTAATAGTAATGCTATGTCATTTAAAGGCAAAGAGGGAAAAGCAAAAATTCATAGCCCCTAAATGCAAGTGGACCCTGGAATAGAAAAAGGTTATTAGTGAAATAACTAGGGAAATCTGAATGAAGTCTGTAGTTTAATAGTATGTACCAACGTTAATTTCTTAGTTTTGATAAATGTACCATGATTATATAAAATGTTGGCACTAGGGGAAACTAGATGATAGAGTATATGTGTTAGTCGCTTAGTCATGCCTGACTCTTTGCGACCCCATAGACTGCAGCCTACCAGGATCCTCTGTCCATGGGATTCTCCAAACAAGGATACTGGAGTGGTCTGCCCTTCCCTTCTCCAAGAGTATATGGGAACTGTTCTATTTTTGCAGCTCTAGGTAAATCTGAAATTATTTTAAAACAAAACTACTGAAGAATAGTGTCAAGTTGTTCAAAGTTATTTAGATTTTCTCATATCTTAGAACAGATGTGACTTTAACAGGAGCACCTGAAATTGGCTAGATAAGGCATGATCTGGACTTTTTTTTAAAGTAAGAGTATGGAAGTATAGGTTTCCAGGGCTCTTTCAAATGTAGAATATACTATTCTTCTATGAGATTTAGAGACAAAAGCGTAAACTAGAGGGATCCTTTGGTTTATTCCAGTGCTTCTCAATTTATCCATCAACACATTCCTTATGGCCAGAGAGTTCATGTGCACCTCAGAGAGTATGGAGATTGCTGGAAATGATACACCTCCAGACAGAAACTATATTTGCCCAACTCAGGTTTAACTTTAAAAATTCATGCAACACATTATATTTTATATTATTTACTTATTTAACTGTTCTCTTGAAGTTCTTATAAAGTTGATGCTCCAAAAACACAAAACCAAAATTTGATTCTGTTATACATATATTTTAAAAAGCTGATTCTATCATGTTGATCCAATGATATCATTTAATCTTTGCTCATGAAATTTGGTGAGAGTTGAGAGTAGGAAGAGGGGCAGACTATAGTTTCAAAAGCCTAGAGTTCCTGGCCTAATTGAGTTCATGCAATTTGCTCAAAACCTCCATCACCTGAATGAATGAAGACCGGCTACGGTTTGTGCGTGTGGCTGTGCACCTGGGTCTTGGCCATGGAATGCCACACCCACTTTTCTATTCACAAGACCTTCAGTCAGGGAAGCTTCCATCCCAGATGGTACCCAGGAACTTTCCCTTTTTATGTCCCCTGCCCTTTTTATCATCTCTATTATTTTCCCCACAGGGAAAAGGGGAGGGCCTTTTTCAATACATCAGATTCAGTCAATTGAGCAGTCCAGGGGACTGGCTTGCATTATAAAATGTTTTTCTTTCATCTTGTTTCATTGATAAAACCATTGTTGTGAGATCTGAAACACTAAATGAAAATAGGTGCCCTCCAGAGTCCCACTTCTGTCTGGTCTATATAGAACAAGGGGACGTGAATTCAACTGGATGACTTCAGGCAGTAATGATTTGAGTCCAGTTTCCTGCTAGTTCAGTGGTTAAGGAACCCCTGTCAACGCAGGGGACACAGGTTCAATCCCTAGTCCGGGACGATCCCACATGCCATGGGGGCAGCTAAGCCGGAGCACTGCAGTCGCTGAAGCCTGTGCACCTAAAGCCAGTGCTCAGCAACCAGAAGCCACTACAGTGAAAAGCCAGCACAGCGCACCTAGAGAGGGGTCCCTGCTCGCCGCAACTCGAGAAAGCCCGCATGCAGCATGAAGACTTAGTGCAACCAAAAATAAAAATTGAAAAATAATAAGATTAGAGTGGAACTCTGATTTGAGAAAATCAGTCCCTAAATTCCATTTATATAATTAAAGGCAAACCAGCTTGAATTATTTAGCTAATCCCCCAATTTATGGATTGGATTGGCTTAATCACTTGATCTGAGATTTATTTCTCAGAGACCATTTCCATAATCACTCAGGAAGTTCAAGGTTTGCCCGTTTTTCTCTTCAATTTTGGTTGATGCCTGAAATTAGTATAAGAACTATTCTACCTAGTACTCTATCAATTAATTAGAACCACAATACCATGTACATGGATATAAACTGCAATTAACCCGAAGAACTAAGCATCTTAAATAGTAAATTGTACATCTATGTTCTAAAAAGTACAACAGGAAATCTAACATGCTATTTTATGATATATGGTTCCTTTTGAACGACAGTTCCAAAAAGTATGTTGTATTTTTCTTTTCTCTTTAGGGAGAACCGAAACAAACAAACAAAAAACAAACAAGTCAGCCCATGTGGAAAAATCAAATCAGTCAACTCCATCTGTTCCCATGTAACTATACAAGTGATACCAAATCTGATCCTCAGATCAAACTTTTGAGAAACTTCATACAGACACATTCAGGGGGGCATGTTAATAAGTCATGGAAGAGGTGCTGGTGATGTGGCACTGTACCATTTTAGAAGTGTCATTTATTTCCTGTTTGGTCACAAAGTAAGAGTGTTTCCTCTATTTTTCCACTGATGCCCTTCTGAATTCATTTTTAAACATCTTTTAGAAATTGGAAAATGTATTTGCCAAGTTTACAATTTAATCATTTTCATGGGTTGTAAGTTTAAATCAGAACTGTCTTTTCTACATGATATTATTCTAATCCTAGTGCATAGTTGAAAGGAAATTGTTAGACTTACCTATCCCCAGTATTCATGGAATATTAATGCATTGGATTTGTCCTCTGTGGTTTTTCTTAAGTTTGTAGGAAAAGCTATGTGAATTTTAATTGGATCACATCATGTAGGAGATGTGAAAATTTTTTAACATTTCATGCTATTCAGTAGAGTTTATTCTTGTTTTGCTGGTGATAATATCTAAAATTGCTTTTGGAAGCATAAACGCAAAATAAAAATCTCTCACTTAATTTTTAAAAGTCACCCTACAAAAGACTACGGTTTATCTTCTGGAATCTGAAGATGAGAAAAAATGTCCCCCCAAATTGAACCTAAACCGTAACACATAAAACTTGATTTTGTAGTCCAGATATTCCTTCTCCCCTTTGCCACACACATATCCCTAATTGTATTAGCTGAGGATCTCCAAAAAAACAAGTAGTAATATAAGTCTAAGTCGTTTTAGTCGTGTCTGACTCTCTTTGTGACCCTCTGGACTGTAGCCCGTCATGCTCTTCTGTCCATGGGATTCTCCAGGCAAGAACACTGGAATGGGTTGCTGTGCCCTCCTCCAGGGGATCTTCTGGACCGAGATTGAACCTGCATCTCTTATGTCTCTTGTATTGGCAGGCAGGTTCTTTACCACGAGTAGCCAAGTGGGAAGCCTATATACACGTTACACATATACATAGAGGGTAGGGCAGTGCTCATGGGATTATGGAGTCTAAGAAGTCCTAAGATCTGCAGTTGGCAGTCTGGAGACCTAGGAGATCCAATGGACCCAGCAGCACTGAAGGCTGAAGGAGATGTCCCAGCTGAAAGACAGTCAAGCAGAGAGAATGAAATTTTTCTTATTCTGCTTTTTGTTCTATTCCAGCCTTCAACAGATTGGATGAGGCCCACTGACATTGGGGAGGGCAATCTGCTTTCATTCAGTGAATATGTTTAGGCA
>SJYC01037491.1:0-12697 GCA_006408675.1 Madoqua kirkii
CGATTTGATCCTTGGTTCCTCTGCCTTTTCTAAAACCAGCTTGTACATCTGGAAGTTCATGGTTCACGTATTGCTGAAGCCTGGCTTGGAGAATTTTAAGCATTATTTCACTAGTGTGTGAGATGAGTGCAATTGTGCGGTAGTTTGAGCATTCTTTGGCATTGCCTTTCTTTGGAATTCGAATGAAAACTGACCTTTTCCAGTCCCGTGGCCACTGCTGAGTTTTCCAAATTTGCTGGCATATTGAGTGTAGCACTTTCACAGCATCGTCTTTCAGGATTTGAAATAGCTCCACTGGAATTCCATCACCTCCACTAGCTTTGTTCGTAGTGATGCTTCCTAAGGCCCACTTGACTTCACATTCCAGGATATCTGGCACTAGGTGAGTGATCACATCATCATGATTATCTGGGTTGTGAAGATCTTTTTTGTACAGCTCTTCTGTGTATTTTTGCCACCTCTTCTTAATATCTTCTGCTTCTGTCAGGTCAATACCATTTCTGTCCTTTATCGAGCTCATCTTTGCATGAAATGTTCCCTTGGTATCTTTAATTTTCTTGAAGAGATCTCTAGTCTTTCCCATTCTATTGTTTTCTCTATTTCTTTGCATTGATCACTGAGGAAGGCTTTCTTATCTCTCCTTGCTATCCTCTGACACTCTGCATTCAAATGGATATATCTTCCTTTTTTCCTTTGCTTTTTGCTTTTCTTCTTTTCACAGCTATTTGTAAGGCCTCCTCAGACAGCCATTTTGATTTTTTGCATTTCTTTTTCTTGGGGATGGTCTTGCTCCCTGTATCCTTACAATGTCATGAATCTCCATCTATAGTTCTTCAGGCACTCTATCAGATCTAGTCCCTTAAGTCTATTTCTCACTTCCACTGTATAGTCATAAAGGATTTGATTTATGTCGTATCTGAATGGTCTAGTGGTTTTCTTCACTTTCTTCAATTTCAGTCTGAATTTGGCAATAAGGAGTTCATGATCTGAGCCACAGTTAGTTCCCGGTCTTGTTTTTGCTGACTGTATAGAGCTTCTCCATCTTTGGCTGCAAAGAATAGAATCAATCTGATTTCGGTGTCAATCATCTGGTGGTGATATCCAATTCCTATAGACTCTGTTTTCCCGTGGGCCCTCCAGCCCACTCTGCCCTTCCACCAAGCGGTGCCTTGCACTCTCTTGTAGTCCAACTGGATTCAGGTTCTTCCTCCCTTCCTCTCATATGGTTGGGTGCCTAGACCCTGACCCCTGCCACTTCTGGTTCCTCTTTCTCTTTTCTTATATGAATACTTTCCCATTGTTCCTTATGCTGCATATTCTTTTTAATTTTTTTATTTAGCTTGTTTGTGGCTGTGCTGGGGCATCGTTACTGCGTGGGCTCTTCTCCAGCTGCAGTGAGTGGGGACTGCTCCCTAGTTGCAGTGTGCCGGCTTCTCATCGCCGCAACTTTTCTTGTTGTGGAACATGGACTCTAGCGCACATGGGCTTCAGTAGTTGTGGCTCCCAGGCCCTAGAGTATGGGGCTCAGCAGTTGTGGCACACAAGCTTAGTTGCTCCTCAGCCTGTGGAATCTTCCAGAACCAGGAATCGACCCATGACTCCTATATTGGCAGGCATATTGTTTACCACTGAGCCACCAGGGAAGCCCCTGTTTCGATCATCTGCTAGTTCATCACACATGGTTGAATTCTAATCCTCTCCAGAGTTAAACTAATGAATGTGCTCTGTCTTTTACCGCAGAAGAGAAATTATTTTTGCCTTGACATCAAATGCCTTAAATAGCTACTTCAGAAACCCAAAGGGATAAAAGTAAGAAGGTAAGCCAAGAAAACCCACCAAAGCCACTCCCCACCAAAACAACCCAGAAATACTGTTACAACTAGCAATGCAAGGGTCAAAATGTTGTCTCTCTCCTACTGAAACTTATTTTTCTATGTTCTCATTTATTTGAGTCTTGTTTTTTCCCCTCAAGAGGTGGACAAGGTTTCCGCACTTGGAATTTACTTCTAAAGTATTAAAGTCAACATTATCAAACATTTTAAAACTTGCTTTATAGTTTATAAACATTACTGAATTTAGTATATACAGATGATTCAAAAGTACTTAAGTAGACCCCAGATAAATATTCATTTATTCAACAAAATATGTCCTTATACAAGAGGAAGGGATAGTGACAAAAGGCCAACAATTTTTGAATATTCTATGGAAAATGGATGCGATGGTGCAAGGAGGGATATATATAAAACAGAAAGCTGGAATGGTGTAAGTATGGAGTGGCATGGTCTATAATGGTAATAGAGGACAAGAGGAGAGGGATTTGAGAGTGGGTGTAAACTCAAGAGCCTATGTTGATGGACAGGATCTTGGGTTTGGGCAGGATATAATTTCCAAAGTGTGAGATGTCAAGGAACTGGAAGTTTCTGGATGTGCTAACTGGATGGTGAAAGTACTGTTCCTGAAATTAGGAGAGGGTGGAAGAGAGCACTTAGGGGAAGTAGGTTAGGAGTTTGGTTTTAGATGGGTTGAGCTTGAGATACGCCTGAATTCATCCTAAAGGAGATATCAGACAGGCAGCTGGATGGATGTACATGTCTGAAAGTCAGATGAGTGGTCTGTGCTGGAAATACAAATGTGGAAGTTGCCACTGTGTGGTTGTTAACACCATGGAAAGGAGATATCAGACAGGCAGCTGGATGGATGTACATGTCTGAAAGTCAGATGAGTGGTCTGTGCTGGAAATACAAATGTGGAAGTTGCCACTGTGTGGTTGTTAACACCATGGAAATAGATGTGGCTATCTGGGGTGAAGTTGTAGAATGACAAGCGCCCCTGGGAAAGTGCTTCTGGAAGGAGAAACTATCAAAAGGGATGAAGAAGCTAGGGCCATACAGCTAGAAGGCACTGGGGGAAATTGCAATAAAACAGATAATGAAACAGATGCTCTAAATACAAAAGCAATGAAAATATGGCTAATGACACTACAAAGTCACATAAAAGCTCTCTGTACTTATGGACATGGGCTTAAAAGCTGTTTCTGAGCCTAGGTGATCGAAGGTACAGGAAGCTGGAAGGGAGGTACGGAGAGCAGAGTGGTTGACATCATCCCAGTGCTTTACAGGCCTCACTGTATTTAACCCTCCCAGTAACTCTGACGAATAAGGATGCTAACATTCAGGGAGGTAGACAAGAGGACTCGCCCAAGTTCACACAGTGCTGGGAGGCGGCAAGAGCTAGAACTCAGCACCCAAGGTTAAAGAGAACTGACTGAATTTTGTTGTCGATAATCTTTTTCTTAAAAAGGAATGACGAAAATACGCTTCCTAAAAGTGACCTCAGAATAAATCTGCAAGTCACCTCCAAAATAATCAAAATAAAGAAATAACACATGATTGTCTTCAATTAAAAACATATTATATTGATGTATGAACTACTTTTGAAGGGTTGTTGAAAAAACACCTACACCCTGCCATGTGGTCACCCGCTTCCACTTTGCAGAGCCATCGCCCTGATTGCTTTCAGCTGTATGATTGCTCTTGGTTATGCTGTTGTGTTTATTTTCATATTTCTAAATGGTGTGTGGGTGGAGACAGCCCAGTTACAGATGCTCATTCCCCCCTCTCTTCCTAGCCAATATAATTATATCATGATTTTATAGAAAATCATGCCATATATGAGCACAACTTAGTATTTCTGTTCATTAGAGACAGATGTAACATATCTATATTTTCTCTTCAGTTAATAACTGCTTCATTTAACTTGTCTGCTTTTTAAGAAACCAATTCCTTTTTTAAGTCTTTATTGGATTTGTTACAGTATTGCTTCTGTCTTCACGTTTTGGTGTTTTGGCCCCAAGGCACGAGGGATCTTAGTTCCCAGACCAGGGATTAAACCTGCACTCCCTAAATTGGAAGGCAAGCTCTCAACCACTGGACCATCAGGGAAGTCCCTTAAGACACCCATACTTAATTTCCCAGCCTAATCACCTCCTTAGTGTTGCTGTAAGCCAATGACTCGTTGTTTCAAAATCCTGGAGCTTTTCATCTAAGTCCTGTTCCCCAGCACCTTCATGCCTAGCTATGTTTTTGTTCTCCTCTACTCACTTTCTGTCTCCCAGGTTTTCCTGGAGGAGTGCTCTTCTCCTAGGCTCTCACCGCATCCTCTTTCAAATGGAATCTATTATCAGAGGATGGAAAGCAACCTGATACCTGTCCAGAGTCATTGACACTTTGAGCACTGGTTCCCTCAGCTGTGAAATGTAAGCCTTGTTTCCTGCAGCAGGCAGGTGAATAAAGGACAGAGGGATCCTATTTGCACCTTGAAATCAGTCTAAGAGGCCATCGCGTGTCACCGTGGGTGCTGGAGTGTTGCCTTGTCACTCTCATGAGCACTGGCATGTTGACTTAAGACAATAACTTAACTTTCCACAAGGACCTTCCCTCCAAAAGATGGGTACCATCGTCATTCCTAGCTACTGAAATATTCAACTGAAACTGACTTCAAAAACCATCTGCAAACCCTATATATTATTAATTTTCATTAAATCAAATCATTCCTTAAAATGTAATTTATGTTCAGTAAGTTGTTTTTCCTAGTTGTTTAAAGCACATTATTAAATATTTTATAAGCGACTGCTGTCACTATGTCAGAAATATAACATCAGAGGGGTTTATATTCATCCTTAGGAAAATCATTATGCAGTAAGTTTTAGAGCCAACAAACTGGTTTACAGTCACTATTTCATTCATCTTTGAAAGGACTATTGTGACTTCAGAAAAATCAGGCAATTTTAACTATGTACAACTGAAAAGATATGTTTAGATTGGATTTCAATTGGACTGTTCAATAGAGATCTAGGCCGGACTTTATAAGGGATGACATTATCTTGATCTAAAGACAGTGACAGTCTCTGGCTAAGGATGGCACACAGACCACAGAGTGGTAGGTGGATAAAGACAGTTGTCAGATCTCGTCTGATCAAATTCTACTGATAGAAGTTCCCTGGCCTACCCGTAGGCTAGGTTAGTTATTCTCACACTGAGCTCCCAGCCCCAGCAGCATGAGAATCTTTGGTGGGAAAGTTCTGAGGCCCCACTGGAGACCACCTAGGTCAGAAATTCTGTGAGCAGGGTCAACACACACACACACACACACACACACACACACACAAACACAATACAACAGTACATTTTTTTAAACTTTTTATTTTATATTGGAGTATAGCTGATTAACAATGTTGTGACAGTTTCAGGTGTACAGTGAACAGACTCAGTTATACGTATACATGGATCCATTCTCCCCGAAACTCCCCTCCCATCCAGGCTGCCACTAACATTGAGCAGGGTTTCCTGTGCTATTCAGCAGGTCCTTGTTGGTTATTCAGTTAAAATACAGCAGTGTGTACATGGCCATCCCAAACTCCCTAACTATCCCTTCTCCCCATTCTTTCCCCTATGGCAACCATAAGTTTGTAAAATAATACATTTTAGTTATGGCTATTTTACAAGCTTTAAGGTGTCAAAATGAATAAGTGCTGTACTAATGCAGTGTCTAAGAGGGGAACCTGACTATCTGGAGGAACAGATTTATAAACATGACTGTGGTGGGGAGCAAGGAGAGGGGCTCAGTAGCAACCTAGAGGGGTGAGATGGGGAGGGAGGTGAGAGAGTAAACTATGACTGATTCATGTTGATGCTTGGTAGAAACCATCACATAATGTTTATTGTACAGTTCCTCAGGATAGAATTCCCACATGGATCTCATGAGATAAAAATCAAAGCATTAGCAGAACTCTACTCTTTGGAGGCTGTAAGAGAATCTGCGTCCTCACCCTTCTCAGCTTCCAGAGCTGCGCTCCTCCTTGACTCACGGCTCCCTCCCTCTGTAGTCAACACCAATAACACTGTATCTCTATGCATGTCTCTTTCTTTAGGGTCTCACTGTCCTCTGACTCTCCTCTTTCTCCTCCTTCATCCACTCTTAAGGGTCCTTTAGATAACACCGGGCCACGTGGATTATCCAGGCTAATTAAGGTCAGTTGATTAGCAGCTGTATTCTGTCTGCATTTATACCCCTAAGTGCACAAGAGTGCACGCACACATACATATGCACACACACACACACACACACACACACACACACACAGGTTCTGGAGGTTAAGAATGTTGTCCCTCAGTTGCTAAGTCACGTTGGACTCTTGCAGCTGCATGGACTGTAGCCTGCCAGGCTCCTCTGTCATTGGGATTTCCCAGGCAAGAACACTGGAGTGGGTTGCCATTTCCTTCTCCAGGGGGTCTTCCTGACCCAGGGATCTAACCTGCGTCTCCAGCATCATCAGGTAGATTATTTACCAGGGAAGCCTGGAAGTTAGGATACTGTCATTTTTAATGAATGACATTTTGCTTACCACAGATAGCATAAACTTAGCAGAGGTAAAAGAACAGAAAGAACAACACGTGTTGTTCCATAAACAACATATGCAGGTGGAGATCCAGGGCATGAAATTTAAAAAGGTGAGCAAACTACAGTGGGATCTGAGTAAGAAAGTGAAGGAGAATATGGTAAAAGAGGAGAATGGCATTCAGGAGACAGGGTCTGCAGAAGACACACATTTGTAAACAAATGAATTAAAATCATAATTTTGACAGAGGAGATGAATGAAAACAAAAATAAGCCACCAACATATGTTGGGATCATATTAAAACAGACATCCTCCAAAACTTTTAAACAGGTAATAGGCAGACATACTCAACTCTCAAAGTGCCCATTTCACTTCCTAATAATGATTCATCTATTGCTGGGAATACGTAAAAGTTAGACTGAGGTTTCCAAGATTTCTGCCAGAAATATCAATAGAAGAAAGGTCACTATGCTTGAAAGCTACATGATAGATGGAGAGCTTTTAGTAGGAGAAAGGAAAGTTTCCGTGCATTTTTCTTACCCAAGCAAACTACTTTTTATCTATTTGATATGACAATAATTTTTAAAGGATAATTTATCATTATGAGCAAACATTACACAGAAATTGCAATGCAGAAATATTTCCTCTCTGGCATCCAAAATGTTCTGAAAGACAGCCAGGAAGATCACTGGCACATAAAATAACCTGCCTAGTTTGCCCTTGGGAAGACTCTAGAAGTGACTACTATTTTGTGTTTAAATGCAGTTGTCTGAGCTAGTGCAGAGGTTCCTAGGCAGCCTGAAATTCTGACATTACTTGAAAAGTTAATGTCCTTTCCAGGTCCATTGTTTTGAGAGAAGGAGATTGTGGCTTTAATCAAAGAATTCTCACTTTAAAAAGCATAAGCTTCTTTAGCAGTAAAAGTGTATGATAGTGAGTTAATTCCTAGGCAGACTGATAAGAAGTCCAGGGTCCCTGAGGAGGAGAAAGGGGTCTGGGGCTCTTGAAGTGGAGACAGGGGTCTGGGGTTCTCAAGGAGGAGGAAAGGACAAAATCCTTTTTCCCTCCTCTACATTCCTTAGTCTTAGTCACATAAAACATTTTTTTCTTCAAACAGAGAACTGATGATTACACAACAAACAACTCAGTTTAAGCTCTGTACTAGGTATTATATAATAAAAACATACCCTGCTTGAGGACAGTTTCTCCTTCCTGAAAACCTTCTGACTAATCCTGACATTTTAAAATGTATATTATGGGAGTGAGTCTGGTAAAATTTTCACAAACTTGGGACTTTCTTTTGATTTCTTGTAATAATTAATCAAAAACTAGATGACTCCTTGGCTAACACTAGCGAGGGGGCACTCTCCCTTCCCCTTCTGATATCTGTGTCAGAAGCTTTCTCTGTCCCCTTTTATACTTTAATAAAACTCTGTTACACAAAAACTCTTAAGTGATCCAGCCTGGTCCTTGGTCCTGAAGCTAAATCTCCTTCGGAGATCACCAAACCGACATTGTCCACCATAAGCATCAATAGTATAGTGGCGGGTCCATGTCATTGTACATGTGTCCAAGCCTACAGACTGCACAACACCGAGAGGGAACTCAAATGTGTGCCATAGACTGTGGGTGATAATGACGTGCTGCTGGGAGTTCAAAGAGGTACAAGCACGAAAGCAGGAACACCACCACAACTGAGAATCACCATACACATTTTGGTAAATATCTCTCAGTTCTTACATCTCTCTTTCCATCTCTATACACACTCATGTGTACACACACACACACACAGAGGTTGTCATTCAGTTGCTCAGTCATGTCTGACTCTTTCCGACCCCACAGACTGCAGCACGCCAGGCTTCCCTGTCCTTTACCATTTCCTGGAGCTTGCTCAGACTCATGTCCATTGAGTCGGTGATGCCATCCAACCATCTCATCCTCTGTTGCCCCCTTCTCCTCCTGCTTTCGATCTTTTCCAGCATCAGGGTCTTTTCCAATGAGTCAGCTCTTCGCATCACATGGCCAGAGTATTGGAGCTTCAGCTTCAGCATCAGTCCTTCCAATGAATATTCAGAGTTGATTTCCTTTAGGATTGACTGGTTTGGTCTCTTTGCAGTCCAAGGGACTCTCAAGAGTCTTCTCCAGCATTGATTCAAAAGCATAAATTCTTTGGTGCTCAGCCTTCTTTATGGTCCAACTTTCACATCCATACAGGTTAAATGTATATATTTACATAAAAATAACTTTTCATAGAAAGAATACTCAAAATATGTTATAAATAAAATTTTATGATACTGGCATGATTTATATATGGTTGGTCTCACTAATGTTATTTTCTGTTGACTTTTTTTTTTTAAGTGATAAAATGAACATTATAGTGGCTATATCATTTTAAAGTTATTTTCTCCTTTGGAAAAAATGTCAGGATGTTATTTCTGCTTCAGTGTATAAAATCACAGGGACCTTCTTGGTTGTCCAGTGGTTAAGACTCCTCTCTCCCAACGCAGGGGGACCAGGTTCGATCCCTAGTCAGGGAACTAGATCCCCTGTGTCATAACTAAGAGCCCAAATAATGCAACCAAGACCTGGTGCAGTCAAATAAAAAAAAATAAAAGTATAAAATCATTAATCAACATCATATATCAATATCAATAGCATATTTCTGTTGGACATTTAACCACTGGACACTTGCATTAAAAATTTTTTATGCTAATCTCATAGGTTATATACTAGACCCTGTTGTTAATACATGATATTAATCTGTTAGTTTGAACATCATTGTTAACTTAAAAATACCTTCTTTTTGATAAGTGCCTCTATTCTAATCTTTATTGAAATATTTCTTTTATTAATTTAATTGCAAGGCTCATTTCAAATTATAGCAAGTTATATATTCTGACAACATAGATTTTTTATTTATAACTTTAACCTTACATTTTACCTGCTGCTGCTGCTAAGTCACTTCAGTTGTGTCCAACTCTGTGCGACCCCATAGATGGAAGCCCACCAGGCTCCCCCGTCCCTGGGATTCTCCAGGCAAGAACACTGGAGTGGGTTGCCATTTCCTTCTTCAATGCATGAAAGTGAAAAGTGAAAGTGAAGTCACTCAGTCGTGCTCGACTCTTAGCGACCCCATGGACACTGCTAAGTCACTTCAGTCGTGTCCAACTCTGTGCGACCCCATAGATGGAAGCCCACCAGGCTCCCCCGTCCCTGGGATTCTCCAGGCAAGAACACTGGAGTGGGTTGCCATTTCCTTCTTCAATGCATGAAAGTGAAAAGTGAAAGTGAAGTCACTCAGTCGTGCTCGACTCTTAGCGACCCCATGGACTGCAGCCCACCAGGCTTCTCCGCCCATGGGATTTTCCAGACAAGAGTACTGGTTGGGGTGCCATTGCTTTTAGCTAGTATGGACTAAATCATTATAACAACTAGATCTCTAAATTTATATGCCTCTTCAATGAAGTGATTTGGGGACCTAGATGCTTGGATCCTGTGCCTTTACTGTCAGGAAAAGACCCAAGCATCTGTGACATCCGCCTTACCATCATCTACCTCCAGCTTAGGTGGAAAGAGAGCATGGGGGAAGTACACTGGCCTTTCATGGTTCTTGGCCCAGAAATCAGCACACATTGCTTTCACTTATATTTCACTGACCACTCTTAGTGGCAAATGTGATGGGGAGATTTAGTCCCTGATTGAGCTGTTACATTCCATGTACACCTGTATACTATAGAAAGGATGAATAAAATTTAGGAAAACAGATACAATTTCTTTAAATTTTTACTTATTTACATTTCTAGATGTTCGGCCACACCGGGTCTTTGTTGCTCTGAGTGGACTTTCTCCAGCCGCAGCAAGCAGGGGCTGCTCTCCAGCTGCAGGGAGCAAGCTCCTTATTGAGCCTCTTAGGGGATTCTCTTAGTGTGGAACATGTGCTCTAGGCACACGTGCCTCAGTAGCTGCAGCGCACAGACTCAGCAGTTCCAGTGTGCACACTCTAGGGCTCAAGGGCTCAGTAGCTGTGGAACACAGGCATGTGGAATCTTCCCAGACCAGGAATCAAACTCCTGTGCCCTGCACTGGCAGGCAGACTCGTATCCACTGCGCCACCAGGGACGTTCCATAGATACAATTTCTGACATAACTCATTTGAACTATTTTGGCAAGCAGAAGTTTCAAAGTTTTATGAAGTTAAATTGATCACTCTTTTTCTTTGCAAATTATTTTCAGATTCACTGCAGGGGAGCACAGAGACTGAGCAGAAAGTGGTAACCTAGAACTTGCTATAGTCTTCTCTCTCACTGGGCTGGGGAGGCAAAGATCAAGATCCCAGGAAAAAGGGGACCTACAGAAAAGGAAGTCTCCCCTTCTTTAGATATCCTGCCCTCAGTGCCTTTACTGACCCCTTAACCAGAGAGAGCATGGTGAGAGGCTCTGAGAAACCATGCGGAAAACAGCTTCTCAAAGGCTTTAATCCTTTAAGCAAAGAGCACAGTGATTAGATGGTTCCAGGAAGATGGAATTTGGAGCTCACCAGGGAGCGATGGCCCAGGTCCAAAAGCAGTGCGAGCCTGAAGGGGCTGTCTCTAGTAGCAACAGCAGATCGAAACAGAGGAGCTCAGCCCGCTATAACTGCCTGCCAGAATAAAATTAAACTTCTTAAAATTAGTATCTGGTAATTCCAGGGAAAGCTCTCCATATCTATTTATGATTAGAGTGATAAACTAGTTACAGGGAACCAGGAATGACTCAATACCTTCCTTTCTCCTTCCTTCATGTTTTTTGGTTTTACTTGGAACACTGAAAGAATGCTGGCTAACTGCCTTGGAGATGTAAGGTTATTTGTTTTAGCTCACTTCTTTTATTTTCCAGAGAACATGATTTGCTTGTGCTGCCATGAGTTAAGCAGCCTGTGTGTATTGCACACACTCCCTACCCCACCCCCCCAAAAAGTGTTCTTTCTTCCTTTTTACCTTTTGTGGGCCACAGAGACCCTACAGTTCCGGGACAGCTAGTGGTTCCCATTTGACTGGGTTCTGGTTATAAGTTGGAATTTTTACAAATAAAGAATTTATTATTGCCATTTAAAAACAAGTTGTAAAACAATAGCAATTTTTTAGGTATTTGATATAAAAATGTAGTCCCATTCCTTTATTTCAATGCTACTATATAACTGGGGGCAAAAATGCATTCTCCTCAACTCTACATGTTCCATACTTGCTTTTTGCCATTAATACTAAATGTGCTAACTTTTTTGTTTTCAAACCACAGTTTTAGTTTAAAAAACTTATTTTTGTTACATTCTACAAATACTTTCCATTTACACTTTTTAGAAAAAATCTGAAGAGGGAAAAAGCCATGGAAGCTGAAACCTTTTCTACTTCTAACAAATAAGCAGGGAATAAGTCTGCTTGTAGAAGGTGTTTTTGGAAAAAAAAATTAATTTCTAATTACACCTTGGTAAATCAACTTTATTTCTTCAGCAAAATGGTTTTTTAAGAAATATAATAATGTGAGATTCTGGAAATGGAAGGCATGACAAAAAGTGCACAGGCTTTCTACACTGTCTTGCCATCCTATTGTATTTCAGTTTGTGTAGAGCGTATTATAATTACACTGTATGAATGCTGTACAAAAAGTAAGAGTCAGTTTAAAATTTAAGGTCATTAGTGGTATCAAAACAAATTGTCTGGTCTAAAATAGAGTTCTCCATCTTCTCCAACACATACAGAAATTAAATGCATGTCAAATACAACTGAAAATAGCTGGACATTTTGATAAACATAAAAACTGTGTCCTATAAAAGTGAACTAAACCCTGTGGGGCCAGTGGGGGACAAAATAACTACTTTTGAGCTTTACTTTTGTCTTAAGGATTATCATGAAAGAGGTTTTTTTTTTAAAAAAAAATTTTGTATTTATTTGAAACATGTTTGACTCACCATAAAGTAGAAAAAATAAATACATTTTTAAGGTGTGGATTTCTGTTCTATTTAGATTTTACAAGTTTAAGGAAAGTTTGCTAATTTCACCCCCATTCTTTTTGTAACAGAACCAATTCAGAAATTTGTGGTGGATCAGTTTGAGAATTACTTTATTTTCTAGTACAGATTTCAATTTTATGGGTATTTTACTTTTCAAATGTATAATAGATATGCTCTGTCTTTATACTAACTCATTCCATTTTAATTTTTACTGAGATTCTCATCTGTTCATCTAAATCTTTGATGCTTCAGGCCCATGCATATTTCCAAAGCAGAATTCATTTTGTGTTTTGAAAGCATTGAACAAACCAGAA
>SJYC01037495.1:0-21457 GCA_006408675.1 Madoqua kirkii
TCATGAACCTCCTCCATCCGTAGTTCTTCAGGCACTCTGTGTATCAGATCTAAACCCTTGAATCTATTTGTCACTTCCACTGTAAGGGATTTGATTTAGGTCATAGATGAATGGTCTACATGAAAGTAGGTCATACTTGGTCATACATAAAAGTAGGTTTTCCCTACTTTCTTATTGGAGTAACGTCATCAAAACGGTGTGTCCTGCCCTAGAGAAGCTAGTGAGGAGTTTGATAGTAATGCTTGAAGGAGGAGCATGTGATCAGCTCGTGGACATTGTTCTGAGTGGTTGGTGGTGAGGCAGTGGGAGTCAGCATCATCAACCTTCTGGTTCCAACTGGTCTATTGAGGGCAGCATATGGTTAACTTCTCCCACCTGCTGGGGGTTTTAATATCTGCAAAACCACTCAAAGATACTGTGATGTATGTCCCTTGGGAGGAGGGGGGGAGCCAGTACCCCGCCCCTAGGCCACACTCTTGTTTCTTGAGTGTCCTCCTTTGTTTCTGTATTCTTCCTCTTCCTTGATTAGCAACTGTATGAATCTGAACTTTGGAACTCAGGGAAGGTCTAGGAGGCTGAATCCTTTTATCTGCAAATTAGAACCGGGGGACATAGAAAGGACTTGTACCAGGGAGGGCCCTACAGGGCCTTGCTCCATTTCAGTTCCCTTTATTTAACTTTCAGTAAACCTTGGTAGAAGGAAAGTATCATATTTAATGCTGATAATTCTAAAGATATGCCTGTTTTAATTAAATCAGCAAACTTAAACTAGCTTTTATTTACTGAAACTAGCTTTTATTCTAGTCCCCTATAATGAAAATGGCATCTTTTTGGTGTTAGTTCTAAAAGGTCTTGTAGGTCTTCATAGAACCATTCAATTTCAGCTTCTTCAGCGTTACTGGTTGGGGCATAGACTTAGATTACTGTGATATTGAATGGTTTGCCTTGGAGACGAACAGAGATCATTCTGGCATTTTTTTGAGATTGCATCCAATGCTGTGGGCTTAGCATAAACAACTGTGTTTGAGCTTGTTTTGTTACAATCTTGTGAGTAAAGATCACAATCCAGTTGACTTAATTCTTCCAAGTTCAGTGGTTCAGCTTGCACATGTTGAGTCTCTGTTACATCCCTGGCACATTGTGAGTCATCGGGAAAACAACAGAACATGTATTAGTCACAAGTTCTGCTCTCAAGGAACTTACAGACTCACTGGAGGGAGCAAAGACTTATACAGTCAACAGTAGCAAACCCCTGTGGGGCAGAAAGGATCGTTTTTCCTCTTCCCTTCTAGGTTCTTGGCTGAGAGACCCCCTGTAATAAAAGATCAACAGGAGAGAAAGAAGAAGTTTAATAACATGTATGCCTCCTGTATACATGGGAGATAAACTGAGTATCTCCTGTAAATGGCCCATCACCACCACAGCATCTCCAACTAAAGACAAAGAAAGGAGATGAAGATTTTGTCTCTTACAAAAGGATAAGATCTACTCAGTTTTCAGAGCATCTCCTATTGATGATGAGGCTAGGTCTCTGGGTGCCGAATCAAATCTTAGAGTTTTGGGTGAACGTAGAAAATAAGAGCTTTATTGCTTTGCCAAGCAAAGGGCGACACAGCGGGCTTGTGCCCTCAAAAACTATGTGTCCCAACCTGGCGGGGGTGATTTGGTGAGGAGTTTTATAGTAAGGGTTCAAGGGTGGGGTTGCTGATAAGCACCAGGGTGTGGGCAGGGCCAGAATTAACCCCATTGTGGCGTAAATGTGAATAATTTATATTCTGGCTGAAAGACCGGGGTCGGAATATAGAAAATTTAGTAGAAGTTCCTAAGAAAGAGATCTAGATTGCATAATAATGTTTATTAACCCTTTCAAGCCACACTTTTGCTTCTTGAAACACATTGATACATCTGGTGTACAGAAAAAGGAGATTGTGCTTATGCAGGTTTAGATCCGCTCAGGGCATTTTCTAAAATTCTGATAAACTCAGTAAGAGATGTTATTAACAAATAACAAAATTAAGCACATCCAAACGAGAAGTATGATAAAGATTTGAAATCTGTATCATCAGAGTTGAGACTGGAAATCTTAAGAAAATTTACTGTGAGGAACATGGACATGGAAATCCTCTTTGTACTTCTCAACACATGATACATGAAAAAGGAGCCAGCCAGGCAAATGAGGACTTGATAACAAATCATGTCCAACAGTGATAAAGAACCCGCTTGTCAATGCAGGAGCTGTAAGAGATGCAGCTTTGATCCCTGGGTTGGGAAGATCCTCTGGAGGAGGGCATGACAAACCACTCCAATATTCTTGCCTGGAGAATCCCAAGGACAGAGGAGCCTGGTGGCCTACAATCCATAGGGTTGCAGAGTCAGACACAACTGAAGTGACTTACCACCACCATACCAATGTCCAGCAGTAGAATCAACATACACCTTGGGTCCTGAGAACTCCCATCTGCAGAGGCAACAAAACAGGTTAGGCAGTGGCTGATGAGTTTTCAGTCAAAGATGTGCGCAGTTGGGGGATGTTAAGGTAAAATGCCTGTGTGGGATATGTTGAGGGTGGGGGATAGAAAGGGAGTTTTTAAGTGAAAAAAAAAAAAAAAAAGCTATGTTACAAGTTACCAACCACTATTTTGGATCACCTATTTTAGTGTATGAAGAAAGTTTCAAATTTACTTTTACACATGTAGAACCCCTTAATTCCCACCCTCAACAGCAACAACAAAATATTCACATAACATCAAAGCTTCAGAATCATTCCTCTTATACAGGGCCTTCAAAGATCAGTAGAAAAGCTAGGAGCACCAGCCAGTTTACAAAGTGAAAGGGCAGAGGTTTGGGAAGGGGTAAGTCAACAAAGATCCGTCTAGTCAAGGCTATGGTTTTCCCTGTGGTCATGTATGAATGTGAGAGTTGGACTATAAAGAAAGCTGAGTGCCAAAGAATTGATGCTTTTGAACTGTGGTGTTGGAGAAAATTCTTGAGAGTCCCTTGGACTGCAAGGAGATCCAACCAGTCCATCCTAAAAGATCAGTCCTGAATATTCACTGGAAGGACTAATGCTGAAGCTGAAACTCCAATACTTTGGCCACCTGACATGAAGAACTGACTCATTGGAAAAAACCCTGATGCTGGGAAAGAGTGAGGGCAGGAGGAGAAGGGGACGACAGAGGATGAGATGGTTGGTTGGCATCACCGACTCAATGGACATGAGTTTGGGTGGACTCTGGGAGTTGGTGATGGACAGGGAGGCCTGGCATGCTGCGGTTCATGGGGTCGCAAAGAGTCGGACATGACTGAGAGAGAGACTGAACTGAATTGAGATGCGCCCGGAGTATATTTGGAGGTAGTTGCGGGCCCTCTCAACAGCCAGCTTGCTTTTCCTTTGTGTTTTCACGCCTTCCAAAAGCTGACTTAGGGGCTTGAGATGAAGTAGGCCCTGATAGCCTCCCGCCTGACTTGAAATAATCGAGAGCTGCAATTTTTTTAACCAGCAGATGGCAGCATCTGCCTAGAGATGCACCAACCCGCGGGGCCCGCCTCACCACACCATGCAAGACGTTTAGTGAGCACTAGAGGGCGCTGCGCCCCCACCTCTGGTCAAGGATGAAGCTGGTTCAGAGCATCTCCTGTAGGGAACAGTCTGCCCAAGCCTCTACCCTCCTTTCCTTTCCCCCACTTACACCTGTTCACAAAGAGGGTTCTGTGGCTGTCTGCTCAGGAGTGACTATTACACACACAAACTCACAATTTCCAACAGGACCAGAAAAGAAAAGAAAGAAAAAATGTGAAGTCACTCAGTCGTGTCTGACTCTGTGACTCCATAGACTGTAGCCTAGCACGCTCCTCCGTCCATGGGATTTTCCAGGCAAGAGTACTGGAGTGGATTTGCCGTTTCCTTCTGCAGGGGATCTTCCTGACGCAGGGATAGAACCTGGGTCTCCCGCATGTAAGCAGACGCTTTACACCGTCTGAGCTACCAGAAAATCCCAACAGGACCAGTGAGCCACCAAATCTGACCGGTCGGAGGAAGCTGGCTTGTCTTCTTTCACACTTTGGCAATCACAGGAAGTTCTACATTAAATACCTGTTTCAGTGGTAGGATTTATTAGAGTGCAAGGTCAACCAGGGCGCCAGATGGGCAGAAATTGCACCCCAGTAGGAAACAACAGCAAATAAGGAGCTAGACTCACCGGAGCTTTCTTGTGAAGGTATATACGTCTAAAACGTCATTTAATACCTACAGTTTAATTCTGTGAGAGAAGTAACTCTATCCCCACTTTAAACCTCAGTTACTTCTTAGTTGTTTCTTAGTCATTTCTGCATTGTCATAAGCTCCCTAGGGGTGGAAAAGAGATTAAACCCCACATTTATCTGATGGCAAACACTCTGTTCTTTCTGCAGACTCTTTCTGCTGTTTCCCCCTGCAACACAGGCACGACAAGAAATATTCAGTTCCCTGAAAGGAATTTAGTATCACTTCATTTGTTTTCCCTTTTCCAAATAGAATGCAGGTGAATTAAACAAAGCCTTCTGCCAAGTGCTAAATAGAAACTTTTCTACCAGAGGCATGTTCTCGTTCAATGGAATGTAATATAGGATCCTGCTTCACTTGAATTCACAGGAACGTCACATAATATGCAATTTTCTGTGATCACAGTGGCATCTGAAAAACCCAATTACCAAGCAAATGTTAAAACGGGGCTAAATGAAAATTGTTCTGCTTGCGTCAAATGTTAATCAGTGAAAGCAACTGTATGCTCTCAAGTCAAGGTGAGATGTGAATGAACCCTCATCCAGACATCTTTTTCACACAGGCTGCTGAACAGGGCAGAGCTGCCGTAATCTCCACAGTGCATCCAACCAGTAAATCCGTAGGGGCCTAACTG
Organism: Madoqua kirkii; assembly: GCA_006408675.1. Taxonomy (NCBI): domain Eukaryota; kingdom Metazoa; phylum Chordata; class Mammalia; order Artiodactyla; family Bovidae; genus Madoqua; species Madoqua kirkii. The sequence continues at coordinate 4,896 of SJYC01037495.1, forward strand.
GCATTAACAAAAGAATAAGGGTCTGAGGGACTTCCCTGGTGGTCCAGTGATTAAGACAGCGCCCCTCTACTGCAGGGGCACCGTCTGATCCTTGGGGGAATTACGTCCTGCATGCCTTTGAGTGGCATAAGGTTCTAGATGATAGATGTGGTAATTCTCTTCTATTCTGCCTTGGTCAGGCCGCTCCTGGTGGTGCTAAGTTCTGTTGCAATATTTTGGCAAGAGGGAAAACGTCAAGGGAGGAGAGATGGAGTGGTCAGGTGCTACCCTGGCTGAGACCTTTGCAGGGCTCTCAGCTATTAGTCTGTGGGCTGGAGAAAAGATGGTTAAAGAGAGCAGAGAACTCATATTCAAATATGCACGCACGCAGGGCATGTTGGGGGCTCAAGCCCTCAGTGATCACAGGTCAGCCTGCAAACAGAAGACAGACAGAGGGGCAGAGTGTGTCCCATTTGAAGAAAAACCTTCTCGCATGGACCACTGTCCTGAGTGGAATGTGTGGCCGGGCGAGGGCCTCGGTAAACACCTGGTGAGCTGGTGAGCCACACAAGCAGAAAACCCCCGCTTGGCACGTGCTGAACCAAAGCTGCCAGGTCGCTGAGACAGGCTCCATGCTTCTTGAACCTTTGGCTGGATGGGCAAACGGGCACTGCAGCCTCAGAGTGTGAAATGTGCTCAGCAGCTTGCCAAGGAGCCCAGCAGAGAAGCACCTGACCCCATCTCAAGGGAGCTGGAAAGAAGCCCCGCAGAAGTGGTGTCTAATTTGAGACCTGAATAGTGAATAGGAGTTAGTTGGATAAAGGGAGTGGGAGAGAGAGAAACTTCCTATGGAAATAACCCACCTTCCCCAAAACAAAGTTTCCTATGACTTCCTGTAGGTGCGTGAACCTTTCCGAAACACCTGGAAAAAATATTTTATCTATTAACTACTGCTGCCTAATAAACTACTGTAAAATGTTGTGTCTTGAAACCATGACTATTCTTTTTTATTCGTAACCTTTTAATTTTGTTTTGGGTTTTCATTGATTAGCAAACAATGTTCTGATAGTTTCAGGTGAACAGCAAAAGGACTCAGCTATACATATACATGTGTTCATTTCCCCCCAAAGCCCCCTCCCATCCCATTGAGTGGGGTCCCCTGGGCTGTACAGTAAGACCTTGCTGATTACCCATTTTAAATACAGCACTGTGTACACGCCCATCCCCAACTCCCTAACTATCCCTTCCCCCCTTCTTCCCACCAGCAACCATAAGCTGGTTCTCAAAGTCCCTGTCTGTTTTGTAAGTTCATTGGCATCGTTCCTTTTCCGATTCCACACAGAAGGGGTGTCGTGCGATATTTCTGCTTCTCTGACTCCTTCCTTCAGTGCGGCACTCCCTAGGCCCGTCCCTGTTGCTGCACGTGACATTCTTTCCTTCTTTCTAAGGTCTGAGCAATATCCCATTGTATGTATGCACCACGTCTCCTTCACCCACTTCTCTGTCGAGGGAAATTTAGGTCTCTCCCACATCGCGGCTGCTGTAAACAGTGCTGCAGTGAATCCTGGGGTGCGTGCATCTGCTTGGGTTGTGTTTTTCTCTGGCTATATGTCCAGGAGTGGGCTTGCAGGGTCATATCGTAGCTCTATTTCTAGTTTTTTTAAGGAGCCTCCATACCGTTTCCATAGTGGCTGTACCAACCTGCATTTCCACCAACAGGCAGGAGGGTTCCCTTCTCTCTACACCCTCTCCAGCATTTGTTGTTTATGGATTTGTTGTGAAAGCCTTGTGTGAGGTGATATCTCATTGTCATTTTGATTTGCATTTCCCTAATAATTAGCAATGTCTGACATCTTTTCATGGGCCTGCTGGTCACTGGTATGTCTTCTGCCCATTTTTTGAGTGGGAAACCTTGAGTATTTACTCGCTCTTGTTTCTGCAGTCTGGGCTAGGCTCAACTGGCCGGTTCTTCTCTCATCTTCTCTGGGATCCCTCGTGGGGCTCTGTCACTGGTTGGTTCCAGGGGGTGGGTGGGCCAGATGGCAGTTGATGTTAGCATTCTCTGGGATCTCCTCAACATGGATTTACAACCTCCAGAAGGAAAGACTGATTTTCTTTTCTTTTCTTTTCTTTTTTTTTTTTTTTTTGCTATGGCGAGCTCAGGCCAGTATTTCCAGACCCCAAGAGAGGACATTTCAAGGCATCTTGAGAACTGGGTGGCAGAATTCATATAGCATCACTTCCACCACATCCTATTATGCACAGCAAATTTGAGGCTAAAGGTGAGGAACTAGAATCCTACTTTTGATGCAAAGCATTACAAGATACTGTGGCCATACTCTCCCACTGACCACTAACATGCTGGGCAGACCCAGAGTAGAGTCAGTTAAAAGTGAGTCCAGAAAGGTGAAGTTTGAGCTCAGTCTTTAAGGATAAGATTTTATTAAGCAGAGCAGAGGTGAGCAGAGCATGGCAGGGAGAGGTTGGAGCACAGGCCTGGACTGTCTGGAGTTCACAGAGTGGGGTGCCAGAGTCAGGGGGGCCACTGTGGGGAAGGCGCTTCAGGAGCGGAGTATCCTCAGGTCTCAGCAACGCCCCACAGTGCACTGGGATGCCTGTGGAGTGGTCCATCAATATCCATCGTATTTGGAGAAGCATCAGATCATGAAGGACCTTGTATGATCCAGGTAGGAGCTCAGCAAGGTAACATTTTCACCAGGAGACTTAGACCATGTCTTGTTTGGGCTTCCCTAGTGACTCAGCTGGTAAAGAATCTGCCTGCCCTGCAGGAGACCCCAGTCAATTCTCTGGGTCGGGAACATCCCTTGGAGAAGGGATAGGAAGGATACCCACTCTAGTATTCATGGGCTTCCCTGGTGGTTCACAAGGTAAAGGATCTGCCTGCCATGTGGGAGACCTGGCTTCGATCCCTGGGTTGGGAAGATCCCCTGGAGGAGGGCATGGCCATCCACTCCAGTGTTCTTGCCTGGAGAATCCCCATGGACAGAGGCACCTGGCGGGCTACAGTCTACGGGGTCAGATGCAAAGTGCTGGACACAACCGAGCGACTAAGCACAAGCGTGAAGCAGCCTCGGCATCGTTTCATTCCTATCTATTTGGCCAGAACCGTAATCACTAGCACTAGCTGTCTCCTCGTTCAGTTGTGTCTTTGACTCCGTTTCCTTGTCTTGGCGTGTTGTCTCACCTGAAGTAGAGGGCAGACGCTGTTTTCTTAGCTGGCTATCAAAGCTCCATTTGGCTTCTTCGTGGACCACTGCGAAAGCACGTGGACTTCAGCACATGAAGAGAGAAGCCCTCTAAAGCAACACACACCTGCTTACAGTTGTTTCTCCACAGGATCTGCCCCACCCCTCACCACTTAATCGGTGGGGAGAACGCATTGCTGAACGGGCAGCGAGACAGGGAGAACCGAATAGCAATCGACTTTTTTAGCAAAGCCAAGAGAGGTGACTCCGATCACCGAAGGTCATATGACAGCTAGATGATCTAAACCACTGGGGGTGGACTGCAAACAGTTTCCTCACATTTTTGGTTGCGCTGTGAGCAGGAACAAAAGCAAGGGTTAAAATTAAAGCGCAAGCTCTCTGTTTTGAGCGAATCCTTCCGTCACTTGGAGGTGCGCTGGCGGTCAGCTAGGCTTTCAGCTCAGAAAGCCTTGGGAAAATCAAGCAGAGACAAGTTCTAGAAACGATGGCAGGCACAGCAAATGTCTTCCGCTGCCTACACATCTGCCTTTGTTCTTTCCAACCCGAAGGTGCCTCTTTTGCAATAGAAAACAAGACTCCAGCCTAAACCAGGACTCAGACTTTTAACACTTATCAGTTGGAATTTATGCTGTTCAGTCAACCTTCAGGCTGGCAAAAACTTTTCCTTTGTTTTGCTTTGGGGAGAAACAGAGGCTCCTAGAGGTGGCAGGGATAAAAACTTGATGATTCAAGGCATTTTGTGTTAGATTAGCTAGACTCTATAAAGTGACGTGCCCTGAGCCTCGGGTTGCCTATGTTTTGCTAAGATAGGAAGGATTCCCTCAGGGACAGACAGGCCTGGGGTTAATTATGCTGCAGGGGGAATTCATCCTAAATCTTTTTTCTTTTTTCCCTTTTCTTTCTTTTTTAACCAACAAAGACAAATTGCCTCATGTGTTTTAAAAGGCTCTAAAAAAATTAGGTGAGTGAATCTAACATCCAGCCAACACATGAACCCAGAGTCAGCGCGTGGCAGCCTGCCAGCGAGACTCCTCAGTGTTGGTTTGTGTAGATGGGGGTGAGAAGAGGGAGTCGTCGCTGGGCATACCGCTCACGCGAACTTTCACATCCCCGTATCTGCGCTGCAGTCATGTGGGTCGAGGGGGGTGGGGGTTGCACGTTACCTTCGTGTGTAAGCCAGGAAACTGTGGGCATCAGAATCACGGATGCAAAAGGGCTTGGGTCTTGGCAGCCATACAGCTCAGCCCCAATTCTGTTTCCACCAGTCATTTGCTGCAAGCTTGACATTGAGCAGATTTTAAAATCACTCTGATTCTCAGTCTCCTCATCTTTATAATATAATGGAGATAATAATACCGACCTCCCAGGCTTGTGCCAGCAAAGCATCATTCACCTTACACACTCAGACACAGCACATGCAACTCAAAGGTGTTTCTCTGTCAAATGGTTGATAAGCAGTGGCCCCTGGGATCAAACTGTTTGTGTTCAAACTCTAGATCTGCAGTCTACCAAAGGTCATAAATTGAAGAACTGGTCTAACTTTTCTGTGCTATGTTTTTTTTTAATCTGGAAAATGTGGGCGATTGTAACAGCTGTCCCAGTGGTTTGCTGTGATGCTAAAGCCCTTAATGATAGGAAGAACCTGTAATCAGCACTTAGGTGATGCAGATAACAGTAGCGATCATCGTTGGGATGATCTGTCCAGGGGTCACACAGTGTGTAAGGCCCAGAGCCTGGGTCCAATCGCAGGAATTCTAGCTCTAGCTGTAAGGTTTTGCTAATGTGAGACAGGAGCACAGAATTAAGGGCAAGGAAGGGAAACAATGTGAAATCCCACAGGATGAGGTTTCTGTGGCGGTAGGAAAGACTTGAGCAACTTTCAGGAGACAATGAAAGTGTGGGAGGGCTGAGCTAATGCCTTCCTTGTGGGCAGGACGGGCCTCCTGGGCTTTGATCAGGGAGGCTCAGAAATGAGGCCATCCTGTAAGACCTATGCCATCTCTGTAGTCTCTGCACACACTGTGTTGTTGGCCGTGGGCTGCGTTGTGGAGCTCTTGGATCTGGGATGTGATCTTCGGCTCAAGGTTGGGAGAGGGGTCTCTGCTACGGTCAGAGGGAAACCATCATTGCTTTATTTTTCCTCTCTTGTCCCTATGACTTCCTCTTGTGGAAAAGTGTCTGGGGGTGGTCATTTATAGCTGTAGTGAGAAAGCGTCTTACCCTGTATCACTCAGTCACTCACTCACTCTCTGTCTCACTCTTGTGTTAATTGCTGAGTCATGTTCGCCTCTGTGCGACCCCGTGGACTGTAGCCCACCAGGCTCCTCTGCCCATGGAATTCTCCTGGTAAAGATGCTGGAGTGGGTTGTTATTTCCGTCTCCAGGGGATCTTCGCTACTCAGAGACTGAACTCCAGTCGCTTGCATTGCAAGCAGATTCTTTGCTGTTTGAGCCACCAGGGAGCCCTCTGCCTGAAGTCGAATGTCCAATAGAGCAGGTATCAATGTTGTCACCTGTCAAGTTGGTAGTAAGAGTACCTATCCTTTAAGATCGTGTTCAAGGACATCCATATAAGATAATGTAGATAAAACATTTAGCTCTTATTGATTAGTCATTGACTTTCTACTAATTAAAAAAAAAAATATATATATATATATTGGTGTGGATCATTTTAAAAGTCTTCATTGAATTGGCTACAAAATTGCTTCTGTTTTGTGTTTTGGTTTTTTGGCCACAAGGCATGTGGGAGCTTAGCTCCTCAACCAGGGGCCTGCACCTCCTGCTTTGGAAGGTAAAGTCTTAGCCACTAGACCACCAGGGAAGTTCCAGCTTACTACTCAATGGAAACCCGGTTAGAAATGCATTACGGATACAGCAGCAAGAACAGACTTGATCTCTCTGGTTATCGTCTGAAGGTTCAGGTTTGAGTCCTGACTCTATTTTTGTTGCTGTTCAGTCGCTAAGTTGTGTCTGACTCCTTGTGACCAAGGACTGCGGCACACAAGCCTCCCTGTCGTTCACTATCTCCCAGAGTTCACTCAAATTCATATCCACTGAGTCGGTGATGCCATCCAGCTATCTCATCCTCTGTCATCCCCTTCTCCTCCGCCCTCAGTCTTTCCCAGCATCAGGGCCCATTCCAATGAGTTGGCTCTCGGCACCAGGTGGCCAAAGTATTGGAGCTTCAGCATGAGTCCTTCCAATGAATATTCAGGACTGATTTCCTTCAGGATTGACTGGCTGGATCTCCTTGCAGTCCAAGAGACGAGTTTTCTCTGGCACCACAGTTTGAAAGCATCAGTGCTCAGCCTTCTTTATGGTCCAACTCTCACATCCATACACGACTACTGGAAAAACCATAGTTTTGACTAGACGGACCTTTTCAGCAAAGTGATGTCTCTGCTTTTTAATACACTGTCTAGGTTTATCATAGCTTTTCTTCCAAGGAGCAAGCATCTTTTAACTTTGTGGCTGCGGTCGCTGTCCTCATTAATTTTGAAGCCAAAGAAATAAATTCTGTCACTATTTCCATCTTTCTCCATCTATTTGCTATGAAGTGATGGGACAAGATACTATGATCTTAGTTTTTTGAATGTTGAGTTTTAAGCCAGCTTTTTCACTCTTTTTTACCTTCATCAAGAGGCTCTTAGTTCCTCTTTGCTTTCTGCCATTACAGTTGTATTATCAGCCTCTCTGAGGTTATTGATATTTCTCTCTGCAATCTTGATTCCAGCTTGTGATTCTGACTAGTGTGACCTGTTCCAAGTCACTGTTCTTTTCTGTTTTTTTTTTTGTTTGTTTCTGTTTTTTTTTCTTTTTTTTTGTTTTACTCATCTGTAAAATTAGGATATTGGAAAAGGTCAACATTGAAAGGTTATTTTCTAAGAAACATTAGTCTCGTGAGATTGTCCTTAGAATGAAAAGGGGTTTGGTGGACATATAAGATTGAGGAGGTTTATTTTAAAGCCTTTTATTTTGTATTGGGATGTAGCTGATTAACACTGTTTTGATAGTTTCAGGTGAACAGTGCAGGGACTCAGCCATTCATATACATGTATCTCTTCTCCAGCATTTGGGGGAGTCTATACCCCCAATAAAATCATCAGTACACACTGCCATAGTAAAGCCCCTGCGGTGAAGGAGTCCGTAATAAAGAATCCTGCTGGACTGGAAGTAAACTGAGGTTCCCCCAAGCCACTTGATCACAGGACCCCTCTATATAAAAGCAGACCACTTTCCTGTGGATGATTTTGGGACCTACTGAACTGGGTAATCTCCTAAGAGCCTTATCAATTTTGAACATCTTTTCCCTCTACCAGCATCACCTACATCTGGTGTTTAGTCTTGAGTTTCAGCACCAGGTACAAGGGGGATGCTCTCCTTGCTGCTAGAGGTCTCATCTGTCAGTCCCAAACCATGTGGCATGGATGACTGACAGGTCTATATTCACACAGAGCTGCCCAGGTGAAATACACGCCCATCAGTGCATGTACAAAGATGATGAAAATGTGAGAAACCTAAAGATGTGTTTCACAGCGTTCTATTGCTGCCAGAACTGTTTGGTTTTTATTAAAAAAAAAATTCTTTGCACTGTTCCCAGGGAAGGCTTTTCTTTTGAAGTGTGCCCAGTTTTCTGACCCACATGGAAGGAAAAGCTTGGACCTGGGAATCTTTCACTGCTTTCTGAATCGCTGAGAGCAGATTAGTGATGGTCTGGAAACCAGAAGGGTCAGATTCCCATTCTACCATGCCATGAACTGGACCTTGCTTTGGAGCGAGTCACCTGTCCAGTCAAAGCTGGCATCTCTCTGTTTACAAGATGGAGGGGGCTGAGCTTGACTGGCCCATGTGTTCTTGCATGAGATGAGAAGTGTCATCTGAAGGCAACTTTTGGGTCCAGTTTGTCCCATCTGATCCTGTGTGGATTGCAATAACCTCCCTGCACCAATAAGGAACAGCAGGGGATAGGAGCAGTTCGAGTCCCTCTGGCCCTGTTCTTTATTTTTTATTTTAGAGTTTAAGTTGAAGAAGAGCTGATTCACAGGTGAATCAGGTATACAGCAAGGTGAACCAGACATAAGACCCATGCCCTGTGCTCTGTCGCCTCAGCCGTGTCTGACTCTCTGTGACCCTGTGGATTGTAGCCCGTCAGGCTCCTCTGTCCATGGGATTTTTCTGGCAAGAATACTGGAGTGGGTTGTCACGCCCTTCTCTGGGGGATCTTCCCAACCCAGGGATGGAACCCACGTCTCCTGTGTCTCCTGCACTGCAGGCAGATTCTTTACCACTGAGCCACCAGTGATGCCCATACCGATATATCTCCACTTTTTAAAAGATTTTTTTTCCCAATGTAGGTCATTCCTCCAGCTCTTTGAAAAGGGGCTTCACTTCAGCCACCTTGTGTCAATGCCGGCATGATGTCATCTTCATTCTTGGGGAAAATGTCCTTTCTGTTAGGACAGCCTTTGTCCACTAGATCAACGGCCCAGATGGTAGTAGGGCTTTGGGTGGTTCTTCTGCTTTTTTATGTTGCAACAAAAGAAATCCTAATGCAAACCTAATTTAAGTTATGGGAAGGATTTTGTTCAATCCACAAAAGCAATGAGAACCAGACCGGGGCCTGCAAGGAGGGCCAGACACAAAGGCTTAGGTTAAGGCAGGTGGCTCAGCCTCAGTTCTGAGGGTAAAGACTGCGCTCTCTCTTGCGGCTCGGGCAGGCTCTTGACATCACTTAGGCGTAACTGACTCGGGCGGAGCTGAATCCCGTGAATGCACACGCTGACTTGTTTCCCCTGAACTGTGCTTTCAAACAGTGAGCTCAGGTTCCCTGCACTCCAGCACAGGCGCCTCTCCCCACAAAAGGCCTGAAGTGCTGAGTCTGAGGTTGATTGGCCCACACGCTGGAAAAGATCCCGATGCTGGGAAAGACGGAAGGCAGGAGGGGAAGGGGACAGCAGAGGGTGAGGTGGCTGGATGGCATCACCGGCTCCATGGACATGAATCTGAGCAAACCTCGGGAGGTGGTGGCGGACGGGGGAGCCGTCCGTGCGGCAGTCCATGGGGTCGCAAGGAGTCGGACACGACTGAGCCACTGGACAACAGCAACAACTGTGTCCCTCTCCCTGCTCCACTGGCAGTCAGCTAACTAAGCGCTGGGTGAGGCTTGTCTGGATCACCGCATAACTTCCGGTGGTGGCGGGGTCTTCGTGCACTTGCTGGTGGAGGAGCATCAAAGATCTGGCCTCCTCTGGGTGGTTGGTGGCTTCACCACCCAGGAACTGTGGACCAGACCCTTAACCCCTCCTGGCCCTGCTCACCATCCTTTCCTGGGCAGCAGGTACAGAACCCCTGCCGTGTGCCCCCATGGATGGGACAGCTCTTCTGGGGCCTCCTCCTCCCCTCATCTGCTCTATAATATCCGTGGAGCCTCGTGACTTTGTCTCACTCCGCCTTGCTCTCTGGCGTCTTGGAGACATGGCAAGAACCTCCCCCTCTTCTGACAATATCTTTCCTCTCTTGCTTTCTGAAATGTACTCTTTCTTCCAGGCGCAAATCAGGTATTTTCACCCTAGGTAGTTTTTCTTGATGTTCCAGGCTAGGTTTCCCTCCTCTGTGTCCCCCCTTGGACACTCCGTATTTACATCTCTCATAGCACTTAGGAAACCCCAAGTTTCCACCCCCAGATGCCCATAGACCTGTGATTTTTCTACAGTCATTTCCAGGATTCATTCTCCTTAGGACAGTTAATGTTAGTCTATGAAATGGCAACCCACTCCAGTATTCTTGCCTGGAAAATTCCATGGACAGGGGAGCCTGGGGGGCTACAATCCATGGGGTCGCAAAGAGTTGGACATGACTGAGCTCTCACACATGCATATTATAGTTGATGAACAGACGTGGTGAAGAATGCATCTTGTTTTTAAATCTGTATTATATTTTTTAACATCAAAAACACTTTGTCTTGGGGTAGAGCCGATTAACAATGTTGTGAGAGCTGCCGGGGAACAGTGAAGGGACTCAGCTGTAAAATAAGAATACGTCTTGTTTTTATACCCCAGTGGTGGAGAAGTTCTTTCTAGTGAGTGAAGGAAAAAGTCTTGGTTTCTCATGAGCAAGGATAATTCATATATTTAACTTCATTTCACCTCTTCATTCTGATGATGTATACGGTAACAATGCACTGTTTTTGGTTGTATTATTATTGGAGTGTAGTTGCTTTACAATCTTGTGTTAGCTTCTGCTGCACAGCAAGTGAGCCAGCGACACGCTCACATGCATCCCTTCCCCAGCAGCCCTCCCCGAGAGCTGTCCGACGAGCACCGACCTCGGCTCCCTGCGTGGCACTGCAGGCTCCACCAGCGACCCCCTTCACACACGCTGGGCAGACAGGTCAGACCTGACCTCCCAACTGGGTAATCTGAAAGAGGGAAAAATGGAGTCCCAGAGGGTTTAACTGATGCTGTCAGTTGGATCCTTTGGGAAGGAGACACGGAGATGGAATTAGTAGTGTAAGTGGTTTTGTGTGTGTGTGTGTATGTGTGTTTATGTGTATGGTCTGGGGGGTGATGCAAGGGCTTTGATGAAGTATGAGCCAATTCACCAGGGAGCCACAGAGCAATGATTGCCCATTAGGGATGTCCCACGTTGAGCAGAAACGGTCCTCCCCAGCCTCCCCGCTGTGCTCAGAGGCTCATGTGAGGGATGAGGCTCATCCCACTGAACGTTCTCTCCCATCTGTGCTCCCGCCATGTTGAACCCAGATGTCCGAACAAAGCCACAATTTGCAACTGGGTCATCCTGACTTTAAAGTCCTTTTTTTTTTTTAACTACACTATACTCCTGAAATTTAAGGGGCCTCTTATTACATATTCTGAAACAAAGTTTAAAAAATCTATTGGTTGACCAACATCTGCACAATACCAGCAACAAACAGGACTCTCGAGTTTAAGTGCCCACGTAAAACAAGAGACAGGGTGACCTGCTATTCTGTCTAGCTTCTCCTGCTGTGTTTCTTCTGTCTTGAAACTGAGTCTTGGCAGGGCCTCCAGGGATCGTATAATACACTGAATGCTTAAAAGTTATTAAAACTCCAGATGATTGAACTGACTGATTAGGCGACTGTATGGACATCCAAAGCACTTAGCAGGCCTCTCTTGGTGGCCAAGTGCTGTAACCCTGGGCGGGAAAGGCAGGGGGCTAAACGGAAGCTGGGATGCTTCTCATGCTTCCCCTACCAGGGCTTGTCCAAGCCAAGCCCTGATTAACCATGACCTCATCTTCATCACAGGCATCTCGGGACTGCACCCTTCCCACTGCCTCTTTGCAGGCCCACGAGGGCCATCAGAGTGAGGGGCATACGAGCTGTTACAGTGTGAGCACTCAGAAAACCACACATCGATTCAAAGCCTCATCTTTCAATCCAGTGCTTCAAAACAGCTGCAGAGTTAGATGTGGGCTTAGAGTGAAATGGGTTCTGCTTTCCCTCAGAGGGTTCTATTGCTTAGTCTGGGAAAGTCAGGTCTAGAAAGGGTAGGCATGGCAACGTCTCCATTGTTCTGCTCAGACCCCAACCTAGAGTTACTGATTACGTTCATTACTGATCTGTTTCAGCTCATCTCAGGCTTCTCAGGTGGCCTTAGTGGTAAAGAACCTGCCTGCCAATGCAGGAGACCTAAGAGATGTGGATTGGATCCCTGGGTCAGGAAGATCCCCTGGAAGAGAGCGTGGCAACCCACTCCAGAATTCTTGCCTGGAGAATCCCCAGGAACAGAGTAGCCTGGCAGGCTACACTCCATAGGGTCGCAAAGAGTCAGACATGACTGAAGCAACTTAGCATGCACACACACGAGAGAAGGAGCAGGCTAAAGGCAGGTCCTAGAGTCTTGAACACCATCCAAGTCCACACTGATCTTAAGAGGTCTAGTCCCCAGGTCACCAGCTGTTCAGTGGGAGAGACAAGCCTAAATCCCAGCCCAGTAGTCCACTAGAATTGGACTCTTCAAATAGGGAGTCAGAGCTCTTCAAAACATGTTGGCAGCTGACTCAATTGGGGGTGAGCTTCCCATCACTGGAGGTAATAAAATATATAAGGAGGTTATCAACACAGTAGGCTATAGATGAGAGTTGTGAAGAGGGAAGGAGGTGGGAATCTGTAAGTTTGCTTGCAACTCCTCTGGAAGCCAAACTCATAAAATCTAGTAGGAAAAAGTCATTGCAGTAATTCAAGTAATCTGCTATCACCTTTCTTCAGTTCATGCTCTGGTGCCTAGGCATTTATTTATTTTTTCTTTTCATCATCTTTTGGCTATACTGCACAGCATGTGGGATCTTAGTTCCTTAACTAGGGATGGAACCCACGTGCCCTGCATTGGAAGTGCGGTCTTTTTTAAAAAAATTCTATTGGGGTGTAGTTATTTACAGGGTTGTAATAGTTTCCCTGGTGGCTCAGTTGGTAAAGAAGCTGCCTGCAATGTGGGAGACCTGGGTTGGGAAGATCCCCTGGAGGAGGGCATGGCAACCCACTCCAGTATTCTTGCTTGGAGAATCTCATGGACAGAGGAGCCCACAGGCTGTAGTCCATGGGGTTGTAAAGAGTCAGACACAACTGAGCACGTAAGCAGAATGGTTTTAGGTGTACAGAAAAGTGATTCAGTTATGCATACACATATATCCACTCTTCTTAAGATTCTTTCCCCATTACAGAGTATTGAGTACAGTTCTCTCTGCTATACAGCAGACACTTACTTATTGACTTACGGCTGTGCTGGGTCTTCATTGCTGCACAAACTTTCCTCCACCTCATTGCGCTGTGGACCATGGGCTTAGCTGCCCCGAAGCATGTGAGATCTTCCCAGAGCAGGGGTTGAACTGGTTTCCCTTGCCTTGCAAGGGTGACTCTTAACCACTGGGCCACCAGGGAAGTCCCTAGGCACTTACTTTCTAACTCACAAATCCAGTTGCATCACTTCATTGCTAAAATCAACAACAGTTCCCTCTTAAATTTCTCTGTGCTCCACCCCAACTACAAAATCTTTCTAATCAGATCATCCCCTTCACATCTGGACACCATCCTTCACCATTCCCTGTCTTATCTTAGAGCATGACACAAACTTGGATGCCACCTAAATGAACTGTCTATTACAGTGAAGCAAATTACACCCCAATAAAGTGCCTCTCAGCAAATAAACACGTATTATCTCATAGGAATTCAGAAGTGGTCAGCAGTGTGGTTCTGGTTTGAGATCTCACATGAGGTTGTGGGAAAGAGGTCAGGCCGTCTCAGTAATCTGAAGGCTGGGCTGGGGAATCAGCCTCCCAGCTGGCTCACTCACATGGTTTGGGTTATTAAGAGGAAGCCTCCGTCTCTTCATGGGGTCTTCTCCATGGGCTGCTTGAGCATCCTTACAACATGGTTACAGACCTCCCTCAGAGTGGGATCTCCAGGAGGAACCAAGACAGACGAGGCCAGAGTTCACAGGTCGTGGAAACAGGGCTTCCCTGGTGGCTCAGCAGCAAAGCACCTGCCTGCTGATCAGGAGACGGAGGTTTGAACCCAGGGATGGGAAGATTCCCCTGGAGAAGGAAATGGCAACCCACTCCAGTATTCTTGCCTGGAGAATCCCGGGGACAGCGGAATCTGGCGATTTACAGTCCATGGGGTTGCAAAAGAGTTGGACATGACTTAGCCATTAAACAACATAACAACAAGCCTTGGAAACACGCGTCACTTTGGCAATAACTTAAAGGCTACCCAGGTTGCCTTTTCTCGGTGGTGCAGGAACTACAGAAGGGCAGGAACGCCAGGAGGCAGGGCACTGGGAGCTTTGCTGGAGGTGGCCGCCGCGCCCCCCGCGCTGACACGCTGGTCCTCTCAGCTTACTTCCTTGGCCTCTTCTCCACCTGTTTCTCTTCCAGCCATCCTTCTGGAAAGATCTCAGATCTCATCACCTTCGTGGACTCTTTTCTGAATCCATTAAACAAAACCCCCAATTTTTCTTTTCTGTTTTCCCATAACTTCTGTGTTATCTCTTATAAAAAGATGCATTTTATTGTAAAGTATTGTTTTCTCTCTCCACCAAGAGATATGTAAGAGATAGAACCAAAAGGTATGTAAAAGAACGGACCATTTCTTATCTTGTGTTTCTAATATTGACTTACATTTTGGCAAGTAATGGATATTTACGGAATATGTCAATGAATTTGTAGTATTTTCTTCATCTTATTCCTAACTTGCTTTTGGGGGACAAAATTAATACTAATGAAGGAAAGTACAAAATGGCACCTAATACACGGTAAAAGGCACCACGTATTATTTTTAAAATGTAAACCCTAAACCTAAGTGAAAGGCGCTCCATCATGTCTGACTTTTTGTGACCCCATGGACTACATAGTCCATGGAATGCTTCAGGCCAGAATACTGGAGTGGGTAGCCTTTCCCTTCTCCAGGGGACCTTCCCAACCCAGGACTGAACCCACATCTCCCGCATTGCAGGCGGATTCTTTACCAGTTGAGCCGCTAGGGAAGCCCATACCTAAGTGTAGTTTTAATAGGAAACAACTTTCTACAGGGAAAAGTTGAGGTAAAATGAAAATTAACTGTTATAACAGGAAAATGCCTTTTATCTTATAGTGTCCAAGTTTGTCCTTTTGCATGTGGGAAAAGTTGAGGCCAGATTTTCATGGCAGGAACTAGAGAAGAGGGTTAGCTAACCTTGATAAAAAGAGAATTAAATAACTTGAGTAAATTTGGTTTTTATTCCTTCATTCTTATCATATCCAAAATCTCTCATTTCATGCCCGTAAGTTATCCTTAAAGAAGAGAAACACAGAGTGAATTAAACTGAATGAGTCAAAAGGGACAGGTAAAACAGATATGAACTCCAAAACATTAAGAGAAGACTCAAGGGTTTGGTATCCACTTTAGGTAGAGAAAAGCTCTTAAAAAAAAAGAGAGAAAAAAAATCTTGGCGTTGTCCTCATTTGCCTCTCCTTTGAGCCCCAGTGTTCTCTTTTCTCAGTGCAAAATCCTAACTTCCAGAGTGGGGTGGTTTTTCTCTGGAGAAAGGAAGATAAGTGCAATGACAGAGGCTTGCTAACTAAGTACTGAAGATCCATATGCAACAATAAAACTGACTTTTCGAAGTAGGGCATCAAGGGACTTGGAAAGAGGACAGAGAGAGAACACTAACTTTTCAAATTCAATCGTAAATTTAAGCTGTATTTTTTCCCCTCATTTATGTCCCTGTCTCATTGCTCTGTGATGTTCACCATCCAAGAGAGGTTTCAATAGCTCTCATTGTCAAAAGAGTTTTGCCAGTATCGATGTGAGTTTTCAGATGTTCCTGGGTGACGAGAAGGGAAGTAGGTACTTTTGGAGCTAGTGAACTCTAGTGCCCTGTGATATCAAATGTACAAATAGTGTGTAGGCGGGGCGTTTGGTGCTAGCTTCCTAGCAACAGTGACATACCTCTGAAAAAGCTTTGACATTTTCCAACAAGCTCCCTGAAAACCTCTTTCTCCCATCCTCGTTGTGCCCCGTGTCACCACAGTGACGAATCCTCAGCTCAGATGTTTCCAATCTTTGCTTGTTGAACCCACCCGGGGCAGATAAGTAAATTTCTTCACCAGTTGCACTTTCAGGCCACTTACACAATAGGCTGAAGTCATTCTTAAGATTTTCGGTGACAGTGGAAACCATCGTAAAATTAGGGAAGATTCAAGGGCTTGGAAGAGCCCTTAAATGACTCATCTACAGTTTGTTGAAATTGGATCAATGGTTCCAAGTCCCACCAAATATAAAAATAACATGGAGAACTTGCAGCTCTATCCCAAATCAGTAAAATCAGAATCTCTGGAGGTGAGGCATGGGCATAACCTTTTTTATATTCTCTCCACCTTACTGCAGTGTACATCCAGGGTTGGGAATCACAAGAGCTAATGATATCCTGGGCTCCAGAGGGTATGAAAATAAGTTCATGGAGAGAATTAATGCAGAGTAAAACCTAAACCCTAGATTTTCTGGCTTCCAGTGTGGTCTTCCTTTCAATGCACTATTGTAATATATTACTAATTAATGCATTTATTCAGTTCAGTTCGGTCACTCAGTCATGTCCAACTCTTTTCGACCCCATGAATTGCAGCACGCTAGGCCTCCCTGTCCATCACCAACTCCTGGAGTTCACTCAGACTCACGTCCACCGAGTCCGTGATGCCATCAAGCCATCTCATCCTCTGTCATCCCCTTCTCCTGCCCCTCAAAGCATCAGAGTCTTTTCCAATGAGTCAACTCTTTGCATGAGGTGGCCAAAGTACTGGAGTTTCAGCTTTAGCATCATTCCTTCCAAAGAAATTCCAGGG